>JAUPMG010022665.1:0-15067 GCA_031762675.1 Pachysandra terminalis | reverse complement strand
AGAGGTTTTTCATGACGTACAGGAACAAGTGGTGACTACTGCTTCCAGGAGCCGTAAAATGATGATTCGTGTACAACGCATCGAAGCAGCACTTCCTCCACTTGAGAAGGCTGTCAGAGCTCAAAAAACCCACATACATTTTGCTTACACAGCTGGTACGGTTACAGTTTTTAAACTTCTAATTCAGTCTGAAATATTTGATACTGAATTATTAGTGGCATGCAAGTCACTGGTGCTAATATTGTTGTGTAATTCCACTTAATTGGGCCTGGGAAGCAAAAGATGGTTCTTGATTGATTAAAATTTGTGCTTGTGAGTCTCAGACAAGGGAGTTTTGTCATTCTTTTTTTTTTTTTTTTGATGTTATGAAGGTTGATTGCAGTTACGTCCTATATATATATATATATATATTAAAGTAACACTGTATTGTATTAGTATATGGGAAATATCAGAATACATGAATGGAAGTATGCATAAATACTTTCAAAAAAAAAAGTAAGCATATATACAAGTGTACAAGCCCAGCCTGTATACAAACGGTGTACCCAAGCTTATACCCAAATGGTCATCATAAATGCTTGCCACAAAACTAAGCCAAAAGATAGTCCCAGTCCTGTACAAAGTTAGAGAATGGAATTTCTGCTACATAATTGTCAAAATGTCTAGGTGATGGACTTGCCTTTCATCTTGGTGTAGGTAATTAGGCACTCTTTGAGGCAATACAATTATATAATTGTATACTTCGTATATAACATTTAAAGATATAAGTATTAACTATATCTAATATGCTAATATGATAATATAGATTATGGATTAAATTAATACGTTATAATAATTACATTGGATTAGTAAAAAGTAATAACCTCTATATATTTTAATTGTGTGAAATTGTTGATATGAATGTATACTATATAATTCTAAGTATAAAATAAAAATCATATAAATATGTCACCACTAACAAGTTGATGACTTGTATGCAAAAGTTAATGAGTTAGGTAAGGTATAATCAGCCGATTATAAAGTAATTTAATTATATTAGTAATTGCTAATAACGTAGAAGATATATCCAATTATGGATATAAATTAATCAACCATTGCTGAAATCTTATTAGAACTAGGCACTCAGTTGGGCCAAAACCTCACCTAGGCACCTTTCCGTCTAGGCAACTGCTTGAAAACCTAGGCAAGCACCTAGTTCTAACTTGCTAGTCTAGTATTGCAATGTCTCTGAAAAAAAAACCCTGCTCAAGAGCGCATTTAATGATACTGCTTTCTGGTTCCACAACAGGATCATTTAGGTTGTTTTATAGAGAAATTTCCTATTAAGTACCAAATTGTGTGCGTGTGTGCGTATGTTTGTATGTTGGAACTCATCTTTCCAATTAGAAACATGAAAACTCTAGCCAAATATATAATAGATAAAAATACTTGTCCAGAAAAGATAAAATACAGAGAGGAGGGAGGGATTCTAAATTTTTGTTGGGAAATGATATTCATCATGTGTATGTACTGAAAACAGATTGTAAGTGAATGGTACGGAATAATTTTGAATATTTTTATTATTTTATCCCCTACCGACAACCTGCTATAAAGAATTTGGATATTGTCATGCATATACTATGAAGAAACAATGTTCAAATGCAACCATATTTATCCAAGTCCTTTTCCGAACTATATGGGTTCAGCTATTATTTTTTCTGATAAAGCATAGGGCTTCAGATCATTTCTCACTATTTTGTTACCGGTCCTTCTCATCGTTCTTCTCTCTTTTTAATAACCTTCAAACTCCACTTGACCAAACCGGCTTGCTCGAAGTCCCCCTTATTTTGGCACCTATTGCAGAAATTTATGTGTCCCCTCCGATGGAGTGATACAAACCAGTATTGCTATGAGTCTTTGCGCTCATTCATCGTAACATCCTCATCTTTTCTATTCTCACACCTTGCACTTGCTAACCCTTTTCCAACATTTTGTTTCAGAAAGCATATATAATTCTCTCTTTAATTTCTAAAATATATTGATTTGACGATTCAAAGAAAATATATTTAAAACACACGTTTAAATAGATAGATCTTTTTTTCAATGGTCCTTACCACATTTGCAGCACATTTATCCAGTTACGACCTCTATTCACGGTCTGGTCCTACCCGATATTTTAACTTCTTTGTCCTATGATATTAGGACGCTTCTCCCTATCAATATTCTGCATGTCAGATAATTGTGAACGTGACAATCAAGCCGGCCATTCGACACCAATTTGGAAACTTGCAAACATATTTACCTTTATATGATTCTGAAATGCACAGAAATATGTGTATATCATGCATTGTAATTGTGTAATCGCAGTCAAATTATCATTTTCTTGAACTATTTCCAACAACACATTTCTTATACTGTCTAAAGACTCTAAACTGTGGCCAATATATGTCCATGTCCTCTTGTCTGTATTTTTGGAACGTGTCATGTCTGACAGTCCATATCCATGTAGCAGTGTTACACTTATATCCGTGCCTACAAATCATGGTCTCTGTCAAAAGATTTTCAACTTATATTTGTTGCAATGTCTTTGAATCAATTCTGTGGTGCTGTAAATGTTGAAGTAAGTGTCTATCATTCTGAGTAAGATTCTGTCCAGTATAACCGTTTTGAAATGTTGCCATTTAGTGTTACATATGTAAAGTCCTAGTCCTCATTATAAATGAAGTGGAGAAACGTTACTGGATTTCATTGATGTGGAAAACAAGAAAAAAGAGTATTAATTTGAACATTATCATTCAACTTGGTGGTGGAAATGATAATGTTCAAAAAGATATTAAAGAAAAAAGGTTTTATTTTAGAACTTGGCAAAGGAATAAGAACCATGAAAACTTAGAAAAGTATAAAAATGTAAAAAAGAAACTATAAAAATAATAAGAGAAGGTAAAATACCAAAGCGGGCATATGATAACCTATATAATTAGCTAGGTATAAAAGAGGATGAGAAATATATATATAAACTTCCAAGACTAAGAAAGAGGAAGAAAAGAGATTTAGATTAAGTTAGATGCATGAAGAGCAAGGATTTGAGAGTCATAGTAAACGATGAGGAGATTAAAGAAAGTTTGGAGAGAGTGTTGTCAAAAATTATTAAATGTTGAAGATACAAAGAGGGGGTGTCACGTGTAGATGTGGTTATTAGAGAGGCAAGTGAACACTGCTGTGTTTGTAGAATTAAGGTCTCCGAAGTAAAGGGAGCTTTAGCCAAGATGAAAATAAGAAAGGCTTTAGAACCTGATGGTGTTCCAATTGAATTGTGGAAGTGCATGGGAGGATTTGGTATACTATGGTTGATTAAATTATTTTATGGAATTTTATGGAATAGAGAAATGCCAAATTCTTGGAGGAGCATGATAGTACCATTTGTAAGAATAATAAAGGATATGTTCAGAATTGCACCAATTATCATGGAATTACGCTTATGAGTCATACCATGAAATTATAGGAAAAAATGGAGCAAAGGTTGAGAAGAAGAACCCAAGTGTCAGAAAATCAATTTGGTTTTATGCCACAAAGGTCTACCATTGAGGCTATCTTTTTTTACTTGGACAGTTAATAGAGGAGTTTAGAGAGAAGAGGAGAGATCTTCATATGGTTTTTATTAATCTAGAGAAAGCATATAATAGTCCCTAGAGAGTTAATTTTGCAGGTTTGGGCAGAAAAGGTTATCAGTCAGATGCATCGAAATTATTAAAGACATGTATGAGGGAGCAGTAACTAGGGTGAGAGTGATAGACAACGAGACAAATGAGTTCCTAATAAGAATAGGTTTACATCAAGTGTCAGCTATGAGTCCCTCTCTTTTTGCTTTAATTATGAATGAAGAGGAGGTGCCTTGGTGTATGCTTTTTGCAGATGATGTGGTTTTGGTAGACTAAACTAAAGTAGTAAATGAAAAATCAGAGTTACGGAGGGAGACCTTGGAATCAAAAGTTTTGAAATAAGTTGAACTAAGACCGAGTACATGAAATGGGGGTCGTATCGTCTGGACCCAGATGGCTGGAACATCGGCTGGTCCCTGCATCAATGCACTTAACAGATCCTTCCGATGGCGAGCATCAGTGGAGGGACCAGCCGATCCATCCATTAGGGTCCAGACGATACAGGGGCCATGAAATGTAACTTTAGTACAGACAATAATAGAGGTGAAACAACAGTAATAATTGAGAATCAAGGTTTTCATAAAAGCAGTCAATTTCATTATCTAGGATCAATTATCCATAAAGAGAGGAATATTTGATGAGAATGTTGCTCATAGAATTAGAGCTGGATGGTCTAAGTGACGAAGTGGTTCTAGAGTGCTATGTGTTCGACGTTTTCCACTCAAATTAAAAGAAAAAATTTATAGGACAGCCAGTAGGCCTACTATGATGCATGGATCAGAATGTTGGGCGGAAATGAAGCAACATATGCATGAAATGAACGTTACTGTGATGAGGATGTTGAGGTGGATGTGGGAAGGCTAGGAAAGTTAAGGTGAGGAATGAATATATCCAAGGTTGTTTGGGTGTGGCTAAAATAGGAGATAAGATAAATGAAAGTAGGTTAAGATGGTTTGGGTATGTAAAGCGAAGACCTAGGGAAGCAGCTGTGAGAATGTGCGAGGGAGAAATCGTTGGAGGATCTAAGAGGGGGAGAGGAAGACCAAAAAGAATCTGGATGTAGTCAATCAAAAAGGATTTGGATACTCATAATTTAATTGAAGATATGGTTTTTAACAGATTGGGATGGAGGAATTGGATTCTTGTTGACGACCCCAACTAGTTGGGATAAGGTATTTGACGATGATGATGGACTGCACTGTTAAGGATATTCAATCAAATGACTAAAATTCTATTTGGAGTCAAACATTTCAAATTAATGGCTATAATGTTTTTTTTTTTATTCGTACTCTCAAGAGTGACAACAGATAGTCTGCTGACGTGATCAGTTGGGTTGATACATTATGTTGTGAATGGATTCAATTTTGTTTGCTTTGAATTTACAAAACCGTCAATAAATTATGTAACTGTAGCCAAGATACTAAAGATTTTTGTGATGTGCAGACTCTGTAATATAACATATGAGTAAAAGAGCTAAGTTTTGCATTTGATTGATGCTTCAGTTGATGTGAAGAAAATTACTGCTTTTCATTCAGTTGGCTTTTCCTTCATATAATATTCAATCTGCGCAAAAATTCAACTCTTGATGGAAAGCAGATGGTTTGCAGGCTCTGACTGGCATGCCCGTATTCAAACTGAACAAAATCATATCATCAACAGTGAATTGCCACAATTTATTTTGGATTCTTATGAAGAATGCCGTGATGTGCCACATTTTCACTTGCTTGACAAGTATGTCAACTACTGAATATTTTGGTTTTGATCATAGGGGTCTGGTAGATACTGAGTCCTTCATGTGCACTTTTCAGATTTGATACTGGTGGCCCTGGATCTTGTTTAAAGAGATATACAGATCCATCCTTTTTTAAGAGGGTATTGGCTAGCTCTGATTTAGAGAATGCTGAGAAAGTCCAAAGAGAAAAGAAGGCTCACAAAAGCAAGGTATATATCTTTATTGTAAAAGTGAAAACTTGTTTAGGTTCTTCAAAAGTAAAGTGAAATCATATGAATTAAGTAGTTTAGTCTGTCGCCAAATGATTCCTGTAGAGCTCCATTGATTATAAGCATTGAATGTGTGGTCCTGCAATACTTTATTCACATGTAATCGTCGGTACTTGAGAACTAAGTTTGTGAAATGTAAATATGTGACCCAAATTAACTTGTTTGAATGATGGCCAGTTAAGTCGTGATTGTTTGTTTTTACTCCCAAGCAACAAACATTGTTGAACAAGCTCAATTACAACACTCCTTCCTCATTAAAATCATTTCTTAATGGAAACATGTCTAAATATGCAGAAAAGGGGCTTGCGGAATAAAAATGTAGTATCACGTGGTGCATCATTATCTAGTTGCAGTGGCAGGTAATAAATCCATACGGAATTTCTTTTTATACACACATAAGTTCAGTGGAAAATAGTGCTCGTATTATTCTTAGGAACCCAGTAATTTTTTTCATTTTCAGTTTCACCAATTTTACAAATTTGTGGTATTTGAATACACAGTTTGCAATATGCTTCTAGAGATATTCATGGGAAAAACTCGGCTGCTGAGCCCTTCTCTACATTTGATTTGAGATTAAATACTGACCTGGAAAACCGATCAATCCTTTTTGATTCAAGGAGCAGTTCAGGGTATATTGAATGTGTCTCCAACGTGAGTTCCACCTTGCAACCTGAAGAGCGAGAACACAATGAATTGTCCAGTTCAACGCTAAGTATGCAATGTAATGGTGCACTTGATTCTGTTCATCTTGATAAACAAAGTGGAGTAACAGATGATGATTTACCACACAGGTCACTGGAAAAGCAAAGTGCCCCCATTTCATCGTATGCTAGCTGGGATGAAAAGACAGAAATACTGAAGTCTACCCTTGAACAGTGTGATAGTATTATTGACAACCACGATGAAGTTCCAGAGTTGCCCCAAGCGAGCTCTCGCCGAAATAGACTGGAGAAGCAAGCTGTTAATCTTGGAAATGTTAATCATAAGCATATTCTATTTAATGACGGGAATGCACTAGAATCTATCTCTGGTGAGAACCAGTTTGATGAGATTGGAAGTGAGACAGATAATTACATGGATGCACTCAACACCATGGCATCCAAAATTGAGACTGAATCTGAGTGCCAAAAGAAACAAGAGGTAGATCTATACTTATCCAACTCAAAAATTAAAGGAAAGAAAGGTGGAACTGACATGAGGCCCAAAATGGCTGCTCGACTATCAGATTCATATGAAATTGAATCTTGTGCAGCATCCTACAGTTCCTCAAACAATGAAATACCCCAGAATCTTTGCTTCTCAGTCACTTCTGCGAATTTGGCCTGTGCACAACCACCTAATACTCCTGGCATGCTATCTAATCCACACTGTTCACCAGACACTGTTTTGTGTGAAAGTTCTAATTGCGAAGCTTCAACATTAGAATCTATTATCAGTGATCCATCATCCTCTTGTATCGGAATTCCAAACTCACAGGAGTCGTCTGGTGATAAAATCGTAAGCAGCTTATGTAAGTCACTAGAGTCTTCTGCTGAAATTGCAAGTGCACCTTTAGTTAAATTCTGGACAAATGGTGGCTTACTAGGACTTGAGCCATCAAAACCTCCACCTTGGAATGTGTCAAATGTTGGAAGTCAGGATACAGAGGCTGCTACCAAATATGATGCACGTGATCCTTCTAGGGGCAATGTTATGCCTAAGGGTGATGGATTTGGAGGGGAATTGAATATGTTGGTTAAGACCCCTGAATGCTTTGAAAAGGACCCGATTTCTGTAAGAGGTGGGGAGAGGGTACCTGATAACAATAAATTGGTCAAAAGAACAAGCTACATTGGCCGAACAAATGATCTTTCTGAATGCCCCACATCTCGCCACAATAATTTAGATAATGATCTATTCACTGGGAAGAATTCCAGGACATTTTCATCCACTCTATTTGATACTGAGATGGAGAAATCAAAAAATTCTCATTACAATAATAGCTTTAGCACCCATGGGCATAATTTCGAAGTGACCTGTACTGAGACTCCTGTAGCTGTACTGCCAGTCACTCCTGTTGGCAAAACCTCATCTACAGAAGCCTTCCAAGAGAACATTGGAAATTCATCTAGCATGTCTAGACACGGGTGCAAGTTACGTATAAATGGTTTCCAAAGAAAAGAATCATGTGTCAGTGGTGACAAATCTGGACAAGCTTTCAGTTTAAAAACTGGTTTTGTTGAGTTGCAAGAACCTCTTTGCAGTGAACAGAATGGACAAAAAAGAGTTGCAGCTCATATTTCTGGCAATCCAAACCTGAATGAACAGTTTGAATATGAATCTTCAGCAAATTCAGTTTCTTCTTCACCACCTCTAGAACATATGAAGATCTCGTTCCACCCTATAAATGGTTCTGAGGCTTCGAAGCTGAAACTGAAATTTTCTGATGAGCATAATTGTCTTGATGCCATCTTTCCTTCATTCCAGTTGCTTCCAGAACCTGCTATTCCATTTGATGATTTTGGTTCTGATTCTGATGATGACACATTCTGTAAATCATCTCCATATATGTCAGACGATCTTAGCCACTACTCTCAATCAAATTCTGAGCAGTGGGAATCAGATGAAATTCCTGGGAGTAAGTACCCGGAATTTTATGATGCTTTACGTAGAGTGTCACCATCTGAATGCATCACAAGCTCTTTAGAATTTGAGGAAATAACTTGTGGCAGCATCCACATTGACTGTGATTTTAAAAGTCAAGACACTGAGAATGGTGCGAAACCTTTTCACTATGATCCTTTACTTGATCTTCCAAGTTTCGAGGCAGTAAAACCTTCAAGTCAGCTAGAAAGGATAACTGATTCAGATCCAAAGGATGTTCTAGACTCTGACGTGCAATGTCCTAATGGTTCCACACCTCCTCTGCCTCCATTTCAATGGCGGATAATGAAACCAATCTGCTCTGCAGCAAAAGAAAAAGTAGTCTCTGTACCCGAAGTTCTCAATCATCAAAATAGCATTCAGCTTCATGACTCCACCACTTGTCAGCAACCTAAGCCAACTCCACCAAATCAACCACATACTGAGGCCATTGCATTTCCACGTAAGAGCAAGGTAAACATGCTAGTTTTATTTATCTATTTTCATTTTCATTGTTCCGGAGAACAAATCATATAGGAAAATTTGTAACTGCATCTGTTTTAATCGTATCTATTCTCATTTTTTTTTCGGAGAACAAATCATAAGTGAAAATTGGTAGCTGCATCTGTTTTATTGGTGGTATTTACTGGTATGGACCAGCAGGATCAGCCAAGGTCTAATGGATGGAGAGAAGCTGATCAGCCTTGCAAGGGTGTGGATATGGAAGAAAAGGAAGATTTTCTGCAACAAATCAGAACAAAGGTTTGTATCCATCCCCTTTTGTTGTGAACTAATTAGCTTTTTGAAATCCAAGTGAACTTAAAGCAGCTCTAGATGTAGGGATGGTAGATAAAATACAAAATATTAGAGGGTTAAATCTACCAAAGGAGGTTAAAACATCTCCAACTTCAATTTTGCTGGCCTTCTTGTGAGTAGGAATCTGTGATTTTCTATATTATTAATATTATTTTTTTAGGAGCCACAATAGGTTAGATCTAAACCTCGGGATTGGGTTTGGAGTAGGATGTGACAAACTGTTACTTGCAAACTCATCTGGTAATAGCTTGTTAAATTATCAATAATTATGTATAATCAATTCTTGAATTGTGAAACTTATCACTAATTTAAAGCTTTTAAGTATCTAAAGGGGAGTAGAGAGCCAAAAAGGATCTGGATGAAATAGGTCATCTGACTGAGATAAGGTTTTTGACAGATTGAGATTCCGAAACAGGATTCAATAACTTAAAGTATAAATAGTATGTAGTCAACAACTGATGTTATACTTCATTTAGTCAATAATTGCTTTACGATGATAGATATAATAAATTTCAATAATTGGGAATTGAACATATTACGCTGGTGGATTAGGGTTGATATTTCCTCGCTTTGGTTGGGTTTGTGTGCTACAGTTCTCTATCCTCTTAATGAATGAGTAGGTTTCCAATGAAAAACTACTTATGTTTCTGTAGCAGAAAAAAAATATCATATAATATTGTCAAGTTTTAATTTTTGAACATTTTGTAAATGTTGGCTAAAAATATTGGGAAATTCCAGAAATATTTTTTTCTAAGAATACATAAAGTATAAAACAATAATGAAAAGTCCAAGGTTGATGAAATTAAAAAGAAGCATAAACTTTAATCCCAGTCCAAGAGTCTGAAATCACCAAAATTTCTCTTCTAAGATCTTGCATAAGCTCGTTAATGTCAGCCTATACCCAAACCAAAATCAACCTAATCCATTGCCAATTATTGCCCGTATCAATTTCTTTTGGAGATGATAATTTGTTTGTCATTCAAGTTCGTGTTTTATAATATACCAGAGGTTATCTACCACACTGCTTACATTCTATTCTAGATTTATAATTTTATAGAGAAGGCCACAACCACAAGAGAGTATAGTTTCCCAGAATTTTCAAATGATGAGTAACAAAGTTTATTTAGTCAGACCATAGTTGCCAAGAAATGTTACCGGTATGGGTACTGGTACTGGTACGTTTACCTAGAAAAAGTATTAGGTACGATTCATTTGATATGTCATATAGATACTTTATCGATATTTAAAATAGGGAAGTTTAAATGTAACATTCATTTATCTATAGTTAAGATTAGTACTTATACTATATTCTGATTATTTAAACAAATTTATTATATGCATATCTACAAAAATTTCAATACTGTTATTAAATATAAGTATGCAAAGAAAATGAAGGTTAGGGTTTAATAAGAGTCCTTAAAAACTTCAACCATTTTTTATTTATTTTATATATGTAATTACCTTTTATATCATTAATTAGCTTTTACCAGTTTTTTATTTTTATTTTTTTTGCTATCCATTTTGAACCGTTTTTTTTATATTTATTGTTTTGGAAAACTTCTTTAAGAATCCCACTAATATATTTCTCTTCTTACTGCCTAAAATCTCTCTCAAATCTTCGGTTCTAATATCTTTTGTTTTGATAAATAAGTTACTATAAGTAAACATATAGTTACTTAATTAGTTAACAAAAATTTAGTAATAAAATATAGAATTGAATTGTGATTCCGGGACGTTTTCGAAACGTTCCCGGAATCGTTTCATACCAATCCCGGAAACTGGTACGACAGCCCCAATCACCTTTCAATGCGAGCCTGAGTCTGACCACAATTTTTTCAGAATGTTTGCGCTTTTTTCCAGAAAAGAAGAAAAGACATGTCAGTTCACTTCTTGAGATGTTCTGCTCAAATATAGCAGCATTCTAACAGTCACAGATATCATTCTTATTGGAGGTGCTTGTGCTGTGATTTCTTGAGCCCAAGGCCCCAAGCACAGTCAGTAAATAAGATACTGGCCTATATCTTCAAACCAATGTACTTTGTTTTGCTATTCTAGACTTTCTTTCATCCATCCCTTAGGAATGTGCTCTCCCAGTGCATCTGGTATATCACGTCCGTCTGATCTAAACATTATAGGCGAATGCCCTCTCTTTGTAGGGAGAATAGTCCAAGGAAACATCACTCAATTAATTGGTCTGTGTGGATGCCAGTCATTCACTAGCCCAAGAACATATAGGCAAGAGATATTTATAATTATTCTAATTGAGAAATCTTTGTATGGTAATTGACTATTTGTTGCAGTAGTGCCTCACATCATCATGCCCTTGAAAACCACGGGTTTACTTTAACCTCATGTTATTTACCAATTTAAATAGCATAATATGAAACACTGGAGATGTTTGATTCATTTCTGCTCATCTTTTGCTGACTTCTGGTTGTATCTTCAGTCATTGAGCCTCAAGCGTGCAGTAACCGCGAGATCAGCCCTCACGCCAGGCCCCACTATCAATATTGGAGTCTCTGCAATTCTGGAGAAGGCAAACGTGATTCGCCAGGTTCTGCATCTCCCTATCTCCCTCCAATTATATGGTATATTGTATGATAACTGATTTTACAAATCGAAAACATTCAGGCTGTGGGGAGCGACTATGGAGGAGATGATGAGAGCTGGAGTGATGGTTAATACTCTTTGTGGCTTTGTCATGTTACTCGACTGCACGACTGACCGGCCGCTTGTACACATTATATGTGATAATCAGAGTCCCTTTATGTAATTAATTGGTAGAAATTTTATTGTATTCTAAACTGTTGTTATCTTGTTAGTTTCAATTTGTATTGTAAATAAGCACAAGTTGTTCATTTCATTGCGAAATGTTTCAAATATGAGACAAATGAGCCTCTTTTTTTCTTTTTAATTGTTATATTTTGTTAACTTTCCTCTTGGTATCATATCATTGTAAAGGGGTAAAGTATATCCAAAATTTAAAATTATACAATGTTTAAAAATTCTTTTAAAAAAATTAAATAAATAAGTTTAATTTGAATGTGAATTTCAACATTTTTAGGAAATTCAGTGTTCTTTTTATTATCAAATAAATTTAAAATTATATACAATTATTTTATAATTTTTAAAAAATATTAAGATGATATCAAGGTTTTAAGCCTCAGGATCACGGATCGGACCAGTCCCTGTCGATCCCGATCCGGTATAGAAGTTGGATCGCCAATACAAAAAAATACAAAAAAATGGATCGGTCGGACCAGCGGTACTGGTCCAAGTCGATACTTGTTGGCCGTTCCATTTATAAATTAATAAAAAAAAAATTTGGATCGGTTGTATTGGCCGGTCTGTACTGGTATCGGTTGGACCGGTCTGATCAAAAGCCACTTGATACAATAGTTGTATCGTGGCTTGGGATCGGACTGGTCCTGGCCGATCCTGGTACGGACCGTATCGGTCCGATCCTTGAAACCATGGATGATGTCATTAAAAGGTTCTTGGAAGTATTCAATGGATTACTTTTGCTGCAAATAGAATAATTCAATGCTGTCTGTTGTGACCCATCAGATGTAAACTCAGATCTCTATAGATAATATTTTTTTTAGTAGTTTCCAGATAATGGTAATTAAAAAATAATTACTCTCTAATAGAATAATCTCTTGAACATGGATCTCTCTTATTGTTTATTTCTTGATGTTAACAATTAAAACTTGTTTAAAAGAAAAATAATAACAAAATCCAATTAAGTTTACTTCACAAATTTTTTTTCCTTCACTATAAGTTGATTAAACAAAAGATCTGTTTTATGGATAGCCACTTATCAAAGGTTAGTTAGGTCTTAAACTACAATTAACTACCACATTTTTTTATTGGTTTGTTTCCTGTGAGAGGAGCTGATCTAAGGAGGTTCCTCACATGACTTCATTGCAGCAAGCATGTGTGGCGTTCACGTTTGTGATGCAGAATCTTCACCTTAATGAATTTGACTTCCAACCAATCAAGGCTCCTTCATTGTTGAAGTCAAATGTTTCATTTGTTTTGTAGTTTAGGGTTTAGTAAATAAGGTTTAAAATAAAAAAAATAAAAAAGAAAAGAAAAAAAAGCATATAGCATTTGGGGCTTAGGAATCTTTGTAATGGTTATTAAGTTGCTGTTTAGCTCAACTGGTAGGCTCTCCAGTTGAAGAATTGGAGGTCTCCGGTTTGAGTCCTCAGGATTACCTAATATATGAACCTTATGGCAAGAGTTGGGACTCTGAGGTTCCGCATAAATTTGACAGCAAAAGGCTTTTAATTAATTAATTTTTCTTGCTTTTTCTTAATTGTCAAATGACCATATATATATATATATATATATATTATTTGGTTTCAAATAAAGTCTTTTTTTTTTGGATAAGGACCACTAACAATAGTCAGATTTTTTTTTTTTTTTTTGCAAAATTTGAGTACGTTGTAGCAACTCACAATGGGCACGCTGAGACGAATCGATTGCCATGTTACACACTTTCTGCCTACCTAAATTCAAATTGCTATAGACTTCATGAGAGAGTCGGGGTCTTATGGGACCTCGGGGTTTCACCATAAGGTTCACATGTTAAAAAAGATACATAAAATGCAGAAGAAGAAATTAAGCACACAAAGACAGATTTATGTAGTTCGTCAAATTGTGCCTACATCCATAGGTGCACACCTAATTCTACTATTCTCCAAAACCCAGAATAATTTCTTACACAGCAACCACGAAAGTGTGAATAAATACCTTGAAATTAGGGCTAAACATAATAAAAGTGATAGGGGGCGTTGCCCCCTGCAAATCCCGCAAGTTTAGCGCCGAGCTCGACCGACGCTAGTGCTAGCAGATCATTAGTAGTACTTTCCGGTTGCCCCAATAGCATCAGTCTCCACGTAACAATAATATACGGTCCTTGTGGATGGGGTCATGTATCCGGGGTTTACCCTATCCCCAATAGCATCAATAAAATCTTGTCAAACTCAATATTTAACATATATAATTAGAAAAAATATAATCTTTTTATATATATTCAGATTTACATGAAAACTTGTGAAACTAAATATATTATTAAATATCCTATTCTGCAATGGATAGTTCTTAATATCTCTATGTTTGAATGGTTGGTTTTTAGTGATTAGGAAAGGGAGCTTGCCGAATGTGCAAAAAATGAGTTAGATCATGCCTTTGTTATAGAGCTAAGACAAAAGGCATGAGTCGTTCTCCCCGGCGGCTTTGAACATGAGGACACAAACTCCTAATTCAAAAATATTATTTTATGTTCTAGCTTTCTCTCTCTCAAGGTTTAAAGTTTCGGGATCAGGGACGGGACTGATGCCGGCCGATCCCAGCCCGGTACAAAAAGTGGACCACCTAATTTTTTTTTTTTTTAAATTGAAAATAGTTTTGGACCAGCGGTATAGTTGTTGGACCGATGGTACCAGTTGGGACTGGTAGGTATCGAACCGGTCCAGATTGATATCGGTTTGGATCGTCCAATTTAATGGATCAGTTGTACTTGCCGGTCCGTATCGGTATTGGTTGTACTAATTCAATCTAGAACCTCAGGATACAACAATTGTATTGTGACTTGAGACCGAACCGGTCTTGACTGATCTCAGTACAGACCGGTCCTTGCCGATCCCAATACGGACCGAATATACTATTAAAAAGAAAACAAAAATTCTAAAAAAAAAAAAATTGAAAAAGTAGAGAACATGTGCCATGAAAAGATGTGGAATGGATTTATTTGACTCTTTTTGGCATAAATCAAAGTCTTCCTTTGAAGTTTGAAAAAAAATATATATATGGCAATGTTCAGTCTCTTATCACCTTATGTGATAGGCAAACTCTAGTAACAAAACAAATTTATTTTATTGGTGCATCTGTGTATCAGATAAGTTAGGTAGAACCAATTAATTAACTCATTTATAATATTTATTTATTTTGTGAATAAAAAAATATCTACTCTTTTTATATAT
>JAUPMG010022654.1:0-15067 GCA_031762675.1 Pachysandra terminalis | reverse complement strand
CTGACATGGATTGGGTAGCGCACTCTGCTTGACGTACGTAAGATTAGTCTAGAATTAGTCATTGTTACTTAGAACGCGTATAATCTTTATTCTAGGCGTTATAGTTACTTATATCTTACTAGAACTGCTCAGGACTTCCGCTTGTGATTAAAGTTGGGTAGCCACTCTCGTAGCAATACGGGGTGAAGGTTACACTTGGACTGAAAAATCCATGTAATTGGAAAAATCTGGTCCTGGTCGTTACACATACCCACTTCTTTTTGGGATTTAGACTTAAATTTATGTTGCATTTGGTAACCCTAAACACGATACCACCATATTGGACTTCACATGTGAAAAAACCAAACCCCAATTGAAGAAAATAAGGGCAAAACCCCAAATCTCCATTGTAGACCAAATAAATTCACAAACTAATCTTAATCGAGCCTTCCTAGGAGTGTGAACAACCTCCTGGTGAAATTTCTAACCATTTAGACCTTTCCTAAGCTTCGGTGACCTTCTCGGCGAGCCGAAGAGTCCGTCAACTCTCAGAGGCCATTTAGGCTCTCTGGTTTTGTCGCCGAGGGTAGCCTAGGCGAGCCTAAGAGGTCGTCGAACCCCTTTCGGCGAGCCTAAAAGGTCGCTGAACTAAACAAGTGACCAAACCAAGTTGACTTCTTATCTATCGAGACTCATTTGGACCAAACCCCGAGGTGCCAATTAATTTGGCACACTTTTGCATTTTTTGGCGCGTCTAAGGGTCGCCGAGCAGCTCCCCTAGTCCAATTTGAGTGATCCAAATGGGAGCTCGTGTATCTTGACTAGTTACACGTGTTTGGCCTATTTTTGGGTCGATTAGACCTATCATGCCAAATTTGACTCCTCAACCCGAAAAGTTTGATTTCTAGTCTTGGCTGAGCAATAGGAGGTTTTGGGGGAAATAGATAAGCATGGTCCCCAAATACTCCTATTAGCTTTATACCATCTTAATACATGTGTTTGGATACAAAAGGTAGTAGTGGTAATATATTTAATCATTCAATTGTGTTGAAAAGCATATTTGAGGTGCTTCTAGTATAATTCCTTGGGAATGTGATTTGGTTTAGGCACATGGATGCCTCGAAAACATGTTTATGATGGATGAGTTATGTTTAACGTTTCAAATATGTGTTGATGAGAGCTTGGTGCCGGTGTGCCCAATTTACTTTTCTTCTTTTACTTGTAGGATTATAATTGCTTTATTATTCTTATATATCTATTAGTTGTTTGTATGCTTTAAATTTCTTCGTAGGGTAGATTATGGGATTGTACTCATATGTTTGTTGATTTGAATATATATATGTCTATGAAACCTTGTTTGATGCATTAATAAATGGATTTGAATTTGGATGTTGCATATGGACTTTCCAATTGTGATAGCCTAGTCTAATACCCCACATGATACCTTGGGTTTAGACTAACACATGGGATATTTGACTTAATAGCCACTCTAGTCCTATAAGAGGACCTTATGATTGTGCCCAAGATGAGAATGATCCCATATAGGGAGGCCTCTACAGTCTTGAGAAATGATGATTACCCAAGGATCCACACATTGGTGTAAGCTTGGAAGATGGTGAACTATTCCAAGGATCCGCACGTTGGTGTAAGCTTGGGAGACAGTGAGATCATGTTATATTTCTGTTGGATTGTGAATATGTATGATTCCCTGAGGGATCCGCACGTGGGTGTAAGTCTTGGCCGCGGGCCCGTGATAAAAAAATAAGTGGGGGGGGATTGTGCCTCCTAGGTTGAAAGCCCTTAAGATTATGCTGTACACATAGAAATATCATATCCCTTAGTCCGTTCATACGGGAGATGATTTCAAGTTGTTGAAACATCCTGGGGTGCATTCAGGTTGCTAGGACACCCCGGATAGAGATTGGGATCACGTGGGAACTTACAATATTTCACATTCTATACAACGTTTGCATTTCACTTGCATTTGCATAACTGTGTTAATATTAGTGTGAGTGCCTCGTGTATGAAACACTTGGCTTAATTCTCATATAAAAATCTATGTATGTAGCTATAGAATTACTAACCACTGAGTAATACTTTGTGAGGGTGGGAGAGAAATTTAGATTGTGTTTATTTATAGTTAAATGTCACATTGTTCACCACTTGCACATATTATGCTTATTACACATTGTACACTCTTCGTACTTTTCTCATAATGTTGGTACATGAGTGAATACACTTCATTGTAGGTTTACTCATTCTAGCTTCCAGCTTATGTATGTTGTTTATATTTCAAGTTCAGGGACTTAGATGCGAAGAGAGAAACTAGATTGGGTAGCATACTCTAGTAGAACCTTTGGTATAGCCTAGGAATAGACTTTATTTTCATAGAACTGTCTTATTTCAGCTTCTGTAGTATTAGTTACTTATATCTTACTAGAACTGTTAGTAACTTTCGCTTATGTTTTGACCATTGTTATCCACACTTGTAGAAATACGGGGCGAAGGTTGCGAATAAATTAAAAAATCTCAGAAATTGAGGATTTCTTGTTTGGTTCGTGAGACATATAATCTTGCATTGGACAACACAACATATCACATTTCATTCCATATCATGATTTACATACTAATATTATGTTTTTGTCTATGTGAATACCATTGAAAAGTGGTACTGTCCTTACGTCAATCCTAAATATTGTTTTAACTTGTTTACTTACAAGTTAAGTGTAGCTTACGCTTTCAAGTAACCATATTTCAAGACCAATAGATGGCGGACAGTAGGACAATGATGACCAAGATGGAGGACAAGATTATGATGAATACCTTAGTTATAATTAGAGCATTGTTTGATGACTTCAATAGATTTTGTAGTAGGACTTATTGGATTTCATGTTTTTAATTGATTTTCATTACCTAGGATTAGATTTGAGTTGTTGGTAGATATTGGTTGAAGCATGAGACTAGGATTAGTTATTTTAGTTGTTTTAACTGTTTTAATGTTTGATGTAATTGATTGATTTTAAGGATATTTATTTCAAGATTTTATAATTATCTTAATGTATTTTATGGTTTGGCATTGTATTGACTACCACTCCCATGTGGAATGGGGTGAGAGTTATATTTCAAATCTTTGGGCACTCCAATGAGATCTCTAGGTTTTGGATGTGATAGTAGCCCCCATGGAGGCACGACTTGTTAGGGGTGAACTTGTTGTGACCGATATAGGAGATCTGTTCGAGAAGATGAGCCAAAACATAGAGTACCTAGCAAGGGGAATCGAGGATCTCAAAAGTTTGATGCTATGCACCTCAAAAACCATAGAAGATGCCCAACGACATGAGCGTGACCCAATCGCTAAGGTACAAAATACTTTCAACTCCTTTTAGGCTCAAAGAAGGAAAATCGTGAGTATAACATGTGAGTTGAAATACTTCCTTTGTAATGGGTCTCACAAGGCTAGAGATTGCCCAAAGAGGGCAGCGCTCATAGCAGTTTTGAAAAGAGAGGAGAATTGTAATAACCCTGATTAAATAATATTAAGTTTAAAGATTTTTAGATTTATTTATTTATAAATAAATAAAATAATAAAAGATAATAAAGAAATAAATAATAATTATAAGTTGTGGTTTGAGTTTGGTTTCACCTAGAACTTATAAGAAATTAATGGGTTCAACTTGATTTGGGATCACTAGACTAGTATACGCCTAAACGCACCTTAGTAGACAGAATAGGTATTTTGTAATAGATATTTTCAGATTTATGTTTAGCTTGTATGAGAAGCTAAGAGCTTATATTCTCTCATGTTCTAGCCTCTGTGGAAGAAGAAGAAGAAAAGAGAAGAAGAGAAGAAGAACAAAGGAAGGGGAAGCAGAAGATTTGTTCTTCATAAAGCTGGTATCTACATAATGTCTTTTCTGCAAAACTGGTAAATAGAAATGTGCAGAAATTGCAAAGAATTGATGAGATTCTTGTTTGATTCAAATGGTTATGAATTTAGACTCATGTTTAGGTTTAAATTGGTGTTTAGAAAGGAATTGATGTTCTTGGTGTCATATATTATGTTGTATGCTAACATAAGTATGAGAAAATTATGATTTGCCTAAGTCAATGTTTAGATTCTTACATGTTTCTTGCTAAAGAATTGATAAATGATCAAGAGGGTATGAGAAAGATGTGTTGTTTATAGATTAATGATGTTTGAAGATAAATAGAAAACTGCTATATCATTACAGCAGAAACAGAATTGTATAATCCTAGAAGATGGAAATGTTGATCCATCTATATATTTTTTTTGTATTTGTTTCATATTTTTATATGAATCCCCTTTCCAACGCACCAAATTGCACTCCATTCCGATAAGAAATGAAGAAGATATGACCGGAACGCTGAGGGAGTGTCGCAGCTGAAAACCCAGGCGCAATCGATCGAAAAATTGCAATCTCGATCGATCGAGTTCCGATCGATCGAAAATGATGTAAACTGTAATTTTTGAAGGGTATTTGACCTATAAAGTGATAAATATGGTCAATTATGTTTATATATATATATATATATATAGATGTAAAGTGATATAAATGAGGCTTAGAAACCTAGAAACATGAAATCTTACTTTGAAAAATATTATGTAATTTTCTCTATATCTACTGAAACATTTGAGCATATGGAATTGATTTATCATGAATGTATCCAATTCTTGTATACATGAGTAAGCATGAGAATTTTAATTGCTTTTATTGATCATATTGTGATATATATTGTGATCATGATGATGTTAATGCTTTCATGTAGCTTGAATGTGATAAGCATGCATTAATTGACATGCATGTAAAGAGTCCTTGTGAGGGCTGAGACTACCCTTAATCCTTGTAGTCTATATAATGACTAGAGGATGGTCGAAATGAGAAAGAAATGGGAAAGAAATTCCATGAAAGAGAAATTATATCTTTATGGTGTCCCGACATTAGGGACTATAAGTGTATCAGATGAGATGAAAAGAGATAAGGGTGAGGGCTAGCTACTCCAATAGCCCAGAACATCTATATGTACTATGATGAAATGTAACCACTTGATATATTGTGAGTATGAATTGCCGCGAAGGAATTTGTGGAATATTGGTCTTGCCCTTATGGGGATTTGTGTAATATTGGTCTTGCCCCAGTCTTAGACAAAAATAAACGTTGGACTTGAATCTCTAGGGATTGAAAGTCCTTTAAAACCATGTTGGCCACATGGAATCAGTAGTTATTCCTAGTGTTTAAGGCTGCTAGTTGGGTCTGACGCGAGCACTCTACTACATAATTTGATCAAGTCATGCATTATTGCATTCATGTGATTGACAAGGCCATTGTGATTGGTCTTCTATTATATGTTCATGTCATAGCATATAATGAACCTACCTTGCATTGAACATGGCATAGCATGCATGAACTTATGAGCATGTCACTGTTTCTTTATTTTTGCACACTATACTTGATGAGCAGTTTATCTCAGGCCTTTTGGCTCTAAACATTTCAGATCACTTAGACTCTCCTGTAGAGGAACCTGATCGGGACTTTGATAATGACTATCTTGCTGGATCTCGTGGAGACCAGACCTTCTGTTTGTTATGATTTAGAGAGAGAGAGAGAGAGTCGATGTGACTTCTCCTTTTTGGTGACATGCAATATGTTTTATTGTTGTTAGTAGTAGTGTTCCAGACATACTTGTTTGTATATTTGGTTTACCTTAGTTTTGGGCATCTCAGAGGATGTGGGATTTTAGTTCACATCTTGATGCATTGGTTGTACATATTCAGGTTTACGATCTCATTATTTTCCGCTGCATTGATGTTGTTAAAATTCATCATATCTTGCTCTGTATTGATTTATGGTTTTACCACCCTCTCCACTATTTTTGGTTGTTATGGATTTATTATTGAGGGTGAGAGTCACGACTTGGAATTCTAGGTTATGCTCGTGGATGTACACATGTCATACCCTAGGGATTCGGGACGTGGCAAGAATTGTGTTGAAGAAATGGAGATAGAAACACTACAAGTTCTCAATACAATTGAAAAGCATCCAATAACCTCAAAGCTTGAAAGGAAGTATATGTACAAGGAGGTACACACCAATGGGGAGGCAACTCGTACACTAACAGATATGAGTGCTACACATAACTTTGTCTCAGAGGTGGAGACAAAGCAATTGGGTCTTAAAATGATCAAGGAGCAAGGGTGGCTCAAGGTCAAGGAAAGACACGTGCTTGACATAAAGGAGGGAGCTACACGTGTAGTATAGGTTGTGCAAGGAATCAAAACATCTATGGTGTTGTCATCCTTGCAATTTCATGATGAAGTAGAGGGATGTGAAGGCACAGGTAAGCCATCATCAAAAGAAACCAGGAAGGTTTTGGATGAGGCCAAGGGTGATCGTGCGTAGGCACAACAAAACAAGGTCAACAAGCATAATAAAAAATGAACAAGACAGAAGAGGCGACCGATCGATTGCAAATGTCGTCGAGGCGATCCCCAAATGAAGTATCTTGTGGAAGGGAAGAGCCTATTTGACCATGAGACTAGTAGTGAGCATATCAAGATTTTCAAGGAAGATAGCAACGAGGTCGTTGCCAACTTAGGTGGGGGAGAGTATCAAGTCCTAGCATGAAGCATCATAAATTTCCTCCTTTATTGGGCCTAAGTGTGGGTAGATTAATATTAAGGCCCATTCAATATAGATATTCTGTAAGTAAGTTTCTAGAAAAGTCTTTTAAGGAGGTTGAAGGACTTTCTAGAAATGAGCTTTCTAAAAAAGACTTTTGAGAAAGGAGCTTTCCAGAAAAGACTTTTAAGGAGGTGGAAGGACTTTCTCGAAAGGAGCTTTCTAAAAATGTCTCTTGAGAAGGTGGAAGCACTTTCTAGAAAAGTAAGAGATGTTTTTGAAGGTAAATTTATAACCGTATGATTGAATCAATCTTATCCAAGAAGCCTATGAAAGGGGAAGGACTGTAAATGAACCTAAAAACCTCAAGAATCTCAAAAGTTGTAAAGTTCTTTAAGTGAGGCGATATAAAGTCTCTCCTAAGTTACTTGTTGTATTCACTTTACTTCTAGCCTTCAAGGCATTGTGCGAGATAGGATGACTTGTGCTAAAAATGGTTAATTGAGTACAAGTGCCACACTGTTGGCTTGAAAAACTCCAAGGCTGTGAAGGACTAGAGGGATTTGCACAATGCAATCCACATGATTCTTTGAAGTCTCAAGGAATGAGCATTTCCATGTAAAAACATGGGTTTTCTTTGAAGTTTCTAAATATAGCTAAAAACTTAGGGTTTGACTGAATTGTTAGAAAATTACAATGAAGATCAAGAGTATGAATGGTTAAAAACAATCTATACCATTGATCAACAAGCTTCAAGGCACAATCGGCTCGCTTTCTCCCCCTCCGATCAAGATCGGGAATGCACTAAGGGGTTAGTGAGAAAATGCCTTCAGGGTAAAATGAATCCTTTGATCAAGAATCGTTGTGATTCTTCGTTGTGCACCGTCCGATCACAAATAGGACACGCTGTGTATAGAACTGATGATAACAATCACTTGATCGAAAGCCTTGATGTAGTCGATGTAGTCTCCCTTGATCAGATCTAGTTTGGATCTCTCCCTCACTTAATCAGATCGAAATTGGTTAATTCTGAATCAAATCTGGATGCTTGAATGGTTTGGATCAACAATCTATTTATATACTTACATGTGTCTATTCATCATCAGGCATGATCTAGATCCAACGGTCTAGATCAATTCTAAAAGTGCATGTACCCTTTCACTAATCATCGATCAGGTGCAATCAAGATCCTACAATCAGGATCTAACCATGTAAAAGCACGGTTGACACCTCTCTGATCAGGTGCAACCTTTGGATCTATTAGGTGTGTCCGATCAGAAAGTCAACCCGAACCAATATGTTCCAACCATCAAACCAATCAATTAATCAACTCGGTCCAATCGAGTGAGCTACACTATAAAAGAAAAGACTTATACGTTCCTCGTGACACTGCATGTTAAGTGCAAAGTGCACCTACAAAGCACTCATTGCGGCTCAAGCGTCCTTGCACCTTCGCACACGTGCATATGCACTATCGACCCAAGTGCAATACACTATATCATTCTCTTTACTTTTAAACACGTAAACAAAAGAGAGCACACCCTATATAAAGCCTTTATTTTTCTTGTAGCTATCTGATGTGGGATAAAAGAGACTATACAAAATAATACTTTCAATATAAAACAAAACAAATTATTTTAAAATATCCAACATGAATTGATTATATTTCACCAGTTTATGTTGGTAAACATTTATATGTTTTTTAATTTTTTAGTAAGAGTTTAATTCTATGAACCGTGTAAACCATAAAAGAGAGAAGAGAAGCTGCATAGAAAAGACACCAATGAAGTCCAGCACTAACCAAACTGGAATTAATCTTTAGGTAGATTGTGAAGCCCACGATGTTTATCTTCTCAATTAATATTGAAAATGCACAGTTGAGTGAGTGTATTTTTTATTTTTTTTGGTGTGTTTTGAGTGAGTGTATGATTTTGACCCGTACTAGAAAGTGGTGGGCTCCACAGCTATTGCCAATCATATAGCGAGTTCAAGAATCTTACTTTACTTTAGGCAGTTGAGGAATGTTTAAAAATCATCAAAAAAAAAAAAAAAAAAAAAAAAAAAAAAAAAAAAAAAAAAAAGAGGGAATATAACATGTAAGGAAAAATTACTTGGATTAGTAGGATCGAGGAATCTGTGTCAAAACGATTGCACTGTTGAGGTATCCGAAACCTAACTGGCACAATTCGTGATCTAAGGTTGGCGTTCTGAATGTAAGAACACCTCAAACAAGGTATTCATAATATGATGAATATTAATTTTATTAATTAATTTCAAAAAAAAATGATAATATATGAAATTGGGTTGTTGGATATTCATTTTAAACTATACCATTCAGTTTTATATGATGAAATTGAAATATTTTTTATTCAATTTTATATGATGAAATTGAAATATTTTTTTGGTTGAGAATAAAAATCAAAGTTGAAATATTTTTATATAGAAAATATAGTTTATATATGTATGTATACTGACTCTCTGGATCACAAGTTGTTTTCAAGTTTGACACTCTTGCGTTCGTGTTTTGGTGACTTATTCCAACGCATCTTTGCTTTACATGTTCACTCAAACGTTAACCCAAATTAGTAAACTTTTATATTTTCTCCAAGACTCTTTTTATCTTCCATGTTTCGTTGTTTTGAAAATTTTCCACTTTGTTAAAAAATAATTAATTAAATAAATTCTTCCCATTTTTTTTTCTCTTTATTTAATGCAAATTATTTCATAATTGATTAATCGGATTTTAAGCAATTCAAAGAAAGCAATGGTTGTTGCCAAATCCAACAATCTGTCCAATAATATTATGAGCATATGCTTTTTTTATTCAATAATCAAATCAATTATGATTACGTACTTGAGGTGAATTTAATACCCTCAAGCTTTATATTAATTTTAGTCTAGAATCAGAGAGCTTGACTGCACACGTATATAGAAGGTTTTTTTAAGTGTTAGAAAAACGCACATTTTGATTATTGTGATTTGGTGTCTTGACTAAGCCATTTTATGGTTTGCACGTACTCTTTAAGAGTTATTGTGTTTGAATGATTTTTTTAAACTAACTTTTCTTATTGTCCAAAATACCCTTCAAATATTTTTTTAAATTGGATTTTAGTTCCTGACTCGTTTTTTAGACAAACCCCAAATAAATCCTTATTCTTCTTCATTCTTCTTCTTTTTATTTTGGAGATAAACTTCAAATATGAATCCTTCTTCTTCTTCTTCTTCTTCTTCTTCTTCATTTTTTTTTTTCGTTTTTGAGAGAAACCCCACCCCAAATCTAAATCATTCTTTTTTTTCGTTCTTCTTCCCGTTCTAAAGAGAAACCCCAAATCCGAACCTGTCTTCTTCTCGACCCAACTTTTTCTTTTCGACCTCAAATTTAATACCCTTAAGCTTCATATAAATTTTAGTCTGGAATCAGAGAGCTTGACTGAACATGTAGATAGTAACACTAATGAGATAAATCTTGCAATTAAGAAAGATATCACCGAGTTCAATGAATCAATTTTTTTTTCCTATTCTCATTTGATTACAGTTATAACAAGTAAAACGTAGCTATAGAATCCATTAAACAACATTAAATGCCTTCATGAACAATAAATATGTTTTCTAATTATTAAATACAAGGATGATTAGTTGAAAATTATGGTATCAAGAATCAATCTTTGAAAAGGGGATTTATAATTTTCTATTGTAGTTGGATCCTAGAAACAGAGAGCTTGACTGAACATGAAGATAGCGACACTAATGAGATAAATCTTGCTATTAAGAAAGATATCAGACAGGTTCAATGGATCAAATTTTTTTCTCTTTTTCCTTTTTTCACTACTCATTTGATTACAGTTATAACACGTAAAATATATCCCTACAATACATTTCATTAACAATAAATATGTTTTCGAATTATTAATTATAAGGATGATTAATTGAAAATTATGGTATCAAATATCAATCTTTTGGAAAGGGGACTTGTAATTTTCTATTGTAGTTGGATTCATTACGTGAACCACAACATTTTTATCATCATATTATGTAAATATTACGAAAATATTAAATTTAATAAGTTTTTTTCTTCAATAACGTGATTCATGCGTGGAATGAGTCGTTTATTGGGATAACAAAGGGTAAACTTCACTTGCACCCCCTCAGGTTTTGACAAAGGCAGAAACACCCTTTGAGGTTTCTGAAAAGCCACTTACACCTCTTATTACTAACATCCCATAAACGGTATTAAAAAAGTATACGAATTTATCCTTTTAACTCTGTCTTTATTAATCCCTACTCTTACCACCAAAACCATCCACCACCACCTCCCACCTGTCACGAACCAAACAAAAAATTTTCAATTTATGAGATTTCCGATTTACTCGTAACCTTCACCCCATATTTCTATGAGAGTGGCTAACAATGGTCAAAACATAAGCGGAAGTTATAATACTTGTTCTAGTAAGATATAAGTAATTAATCATACAACATCTAAATCTGATAAAATCTAAGATGTCTTAACTCTAGACTAAAACAAATATTCTATCAGAGTGTTGTACCCAACCAAGTTCTCTCTAATCAACCACGCTCAACGAACCGAATTATCCTCCTAGACCACGATCTCCTCAGTTGTTGCCTTGATTAACGATCCTGAAAGGCTTGCTAAAAAGCGTGAGCTATAAAGCCAGTAAGTCAATAAATTCAAGAGTGTATAAGGTTATCCTAAAGACTAAACATTTACAATATTCTTAGTCCAAGCAACGAAGAAAACACAACAAATGCAATGTATGGGGCAAACTGTTTATTATGCATGTTGTGCATCTAAATACAGTAATCACCAATGTGATCTAACAAACAATCTAGTATGCAATGCAAATGTAACTCTGTCAGAGTGTCAATGTGAAGTGTTTCCTCTTGATACAGCCTCTATTCGGGGTGTCCCAGCAACCTGAATTTTCCCCAAGGTGTTCCGGCTACCTGAAATCATCCCCCCGTCGTAACGGTCCAAGGAATATGGCTATTCTATGTGTACTGCATAGTTTAAGGGTTTTCAACCTAGGAGGCACAATCCCCCCACTTATTTTTGATCAGTGGTACGTAGACTGAGACTTGCAGCCACCTGTGGTATCCCTAAGGAAAACACGACACTTGACTAATCTACATAGGTCTATCTCTCTATGATATCACATCCAAGCTTACACCAACGTGCGGATCATTGGGATCACGGCTCTTAGGCGATAGGGGAGTCTATTGGGATAGTTAATCCCTCAACTTGTCCTTGCAAGTCTCCTCAATATATGTGGGTTCACATCACTCTCGTTATTATTTAAATCACGAGACTCAACCGTGTGGTCTCAGAAACAAGGTACTTCTCTTGACCAAGCTATGGTCTCGAGTCAATGTTGTGCAAGTGAAGGAGTGCACATGAAATACAATCCATAATTCAAACAACATGAATTGGAACCACTGAGAAGCAATTATGTAAAGTAAACTATGTATTCACGATTAATGTGTCAGATGTACCATCAACCGCGAGTGTAGTGAAAATTCCAAGTCTAACATCCATATCTTATCATCCCATGGAATGGGTCCATGAGGAAGCACATAATACAATTATCGCATCTGAACTCACATAATATCATACTTGATAGAATTAGGTTAATCCTAGGTTACATGCCAGGTGAATTGTGATTACTAAGGTCATATCCGACATGTTCCATTCGTTATACAATACTACACTAAATCAAGTTACAAGGTGAGAATTCCATTTTCATTATACTTGAGTACATGAATCATTAATTCCAATCACAAATCATGTAAATGTATAGGTCAAAATGCTAGGTTCAGCGAGGTCCTCGGCGCACCGAAGCCTGCCTCGACGACCAGCTTGGTGGACCGAACTAAGTTTCGGCGACAATTCCAGGGAACTAAATTTCGACGACCTCTTCGGCGCACCGAGGTCCATTTCAGCGCGCCAAACCAAATCTCGACGAGGTGTTCATGCTCGGCGAGCCGAGTAGTCCGTCGATAGACCAGAAAGTGTTCGGCGACTCGTTCAGCTCGCCGAAGAGACCGCCGAACGTCGCAAACAGGCCAAAGCAAGGGGGTTTTCTCCCCAAATTGAAGTTACAACAAAGGAAAAACACGAATATGCATTTGTCACCCAAAATCCAACAATAATCATCTTAGAAACATGCTACTAAACCAACATTTAAGATTAAGGTATTTAAACTAAACCATAAATATTCAATATAAATTTATGATCCGAGATTTAAAGAAAAGTGATCCGATCAGATTAATAATCAGATCGAACTTGAATATATATATATATATAACTAAACAAATAGTTGTATGTCAGGAACAGCAAGATCTTGGTGAAGATGACAATACTTTCTGTTATCTAATGGAAGTTTTGTGGCTGGAGGGACGTGCACAATGCAATCCAATGCATCTTTAGTTTTTGGCTGCAGGAGAATAATTAAGTAATGAGCAATCCCATGTAAGAAGACTGGCCTTCTTTGAAGTCTCCAAGTATAGCTGAAAACTTAGGGTTTGACTGAATTGGTTGTACTTCACCAGTTTATATGTTGGTAGACATTTATATATTTTTACGAAGACTCTAATTCTGTGGCACTTGTAAACCATAAAATAAAGAAGAGAAGCTGCATACAAAAGACTCCAATGAACAAATCCAGCAGTAAACAAATAGGCATTAATCTTTAAGATTAGATTATGAAGCCCATAATCTTTCATCTTATCATTTAATGGTGATAATGCACAGTTGAGTGAGTCTGTATGGTTTTTGTCTTTTGATCAGTTCTAGAAAGTGATGGGCTCCATAGTTATAACCAATTAGATGAGTCAAGAATATGTAGATATCAAAATGGTAAGGACTGATAACCTAATAGCAGATTGCCACGTGTCAGGACTATAATCGACACGTAATAAGATCTCCACTGATACCTATGGGTATAACCCTCTGAAACTTCTTAGGGAAGAACCCCGATCGGTTCGAGGAATCAGTTCAAAGAATATACGATCAAGACATAAACGTAGGGAGAAGGTAGTGCGCTACCGTGATGACTCTTGCTATTACATAAATCACATGATAATCAACACTTACAATGAATATGCAATGAAGCTAATATCAACAGGTACTCTACAGCGGGATGCCAGACCCCTTTATAGCAGGATGCCAATGCAGAAATATCTTTCAAGTCATACTCGAGGGTGCCTACCTGCAATGGGACAACCCATCAGATTCTTGAGAGTCCCACTTGTGATGGGACATCCTCTAAAGTCATACTCGAGGGCGCCCACCTGTGATGGAACAACCCCTCGGGTTCATAAGATCTTTAAAGGTGCGTTTCACATTCACCAAAGAGATGAGTTTCGGTGAACACGTCGATATGAATTTACACTTAAAGGGAGAGACAGCCCTGGATGATGTAAGACGTCGACACATCGATATGAATTTACACCTAAGAGAAGCGACTGTAAGACGTCGACATCGATATGAATTTACACCTAAGGGGAGAGATCTCCTTGGAAGTTGTAAGACGTTGATACTAACTCCATCTAAAGCGATGTTCAATGACGTCGTAGGTGATACTATCCTCCGTCTAGAGCGATCTTGATGACGTCGTAGGCAATACTATCCTCCGTCTATAGCGATGCTCGAACGACATAGAATGTAACACTTACACTATCTGGGAAAAAGTAGAATGTGAAGGAAAGGAGGGTCGTGATTGGTCCACCTAAGAGACTGGGGTACATGATGCGTACTACTTCAAGTGAACGTTTTAACTACCGTCGAAAACCGTGGTTGAGAATTCTAACTGCAGTTAACTCTCTTCTAAAAGCTATAAATACTAGCTCACTTCTCTCATTCGGGATGAATAGAGAAAAAAGCAGACTCTTAAAAAACGTAACTCCGAAGTGTGCTCACGTAAGTCTTAGCCTTGGTTCACTGTTTTCCCTAACTTGATTCGACTGGTGTTAGGCGATCCATCAATTTAGTTCTTTGGTTCTTTTAGAGACGAGATAAGGTCACTTGTTAATTTAGGTTCCCGGCGATCGATAATTACACTCTTGGTGACTATTTACAAAACTACCCACTACATAATCTTACTTTACTCTAGGGGTGGATGAATATTCAAAAATTGTTAAAATTCTCAGATGGAATATAATAACACGAGGAAAAATTACTCGGATTCGCATGATGGAGGAGTCTGTCAAAACGATTGCAGTATTCCAAATCCTAAGTCACACAATCCATGACCCAGGAACGGCATTCTAGGTGTAAGAATGTCTCAAATCCACATTTCAATATTTTCAGTTCGTGGTTTTTCAAATTATAAACCGCGTATTCATAATATAATATGATGAATACTTTAAAAGTTTTTTTTTTTTTTTTTTTTTTGGAAAAGTGAGAACATGTATAAAATTAGGATAACGGTTATTCA
>JAUPMG010022633.1:0-15068 GCA_031762675.1 Pachysandra terminalis | reverse complement strand
TTTTATGGTTTGCCGAATCCGACACCTCGTACCCGTGTCAGACTCCGACACACGTACCCGTACCTATGCAACATAGCTTGATAGACAAGCTCTTCTTGACTGAGCCCTTGTATCTTAGGACCGACATAGCACTATGATGGATTTGGCACTTGTACGTGTACTTGCATCTGATGCATGTACCCGATTCCATGCAATGTAGGTGTTCTCTTCCTTCCTCTTAATATATAATTTTCGTTAACCATAAAAAAAGAACATGGGAGTTGTCAAAGCCATCGTCTAGCAAATGGTTAGGACACCACTTTGCCTTGTTAGGACATACTATTCGGTCTTGACAGGCACTTGTTAAGATCTGGTCGCACTTGGAACCTAGTGACTGTTGCCAGGGTGCTAAAGTACTAGTAACAGAATCTCACTCAAGAAGAGTTTGCTAAATCCCTTGTAGGGGGGTCAGTAAGGAGGTGTTGCTACAACTGTGGGGGCGGAGAAATTTAGGTTTGGTTTTCAAACCAGCGTTGGGGGGCTTTTGCTAGCATGGGGACAGGATGTCTATGGTTAAAAGAAGGGGACAAGGATACAAAGTTTTTCCATAAAATGGTGAGTGCAAGGAATAGGGTTAACACCATTAAAAGGGTTGATCTGGATGGAGTGGCATGGGATGAGGAGAGCGAAATCAAAAAAGTTGTGGAAGACTATTACAAACACTTATTTGTAGAGGGGTTGATTACAGACCAGTCTTGGATGTATTAAATTTTAAGAGTTTATCCTCCTTCGAGGCAGAAAGTCTAGAGAAGCCTTTTTCTGCAGATGAAGTGTGGGGAGTACTAAAGGAATTGAGCGGAGACAAGGCTTCGGGGATTGATGATTTTACGATAGTATTCTATAAGAGATGTTGGGAGGTCTTGAAGGATAGAGGTGGCAATTGGGCGCATAGTGTAAAGGATCGTCCGATCCCCGAGTTGAATCCGAAACAAAATAAAACCAAAATGTAATGACTCGGTCCGATCCTGATACAGATCGGGCGATCTAACTCGGAATCGGCCAGTCGGATTGTCCGAGTCCGACCTAGTTGGGCTTTTGAAATATTATTTTTATTAATTTCGGATCGTCCAATCTCGTTCGATCCCAAGTTGGATCGGCGATCCAACTCGGGATCGGAGCGGGGCGATCCCCGCGTTGGATCCGAGTTAACACACTATGATTGGGCGGGATCGGGTCAGGTTGTTAGGGGTATTAACGACTTAGCACTCAACCCCTTAACCCGCTCGTTTAATAAAAGAGGTTGAAATAATCAAACCCAAACCCAACTTGTCTTAACCCGTTTGACCATTTAATTTTACTAATTTTTTTATTATTTATTTTTAAATACCTCGTCTAATGTCTTGTATAATAAACCTGATTACAAGTTGCAATGATATTGTAATTTAATACTCATTTTTTCTTTATATTCTTATTTAATCTCATGTAAACAATAATATTGCAATATAAGTTACATTATTCTATTTTACTTCTCTGATGCTCTAGCCTTTAGCAACCCAGCTCTATCATATGAGAGAGAGGAAAGGAAGAGGGAAAATGGGATGGAAAATGCCGTATCCAGTTATGTATGTGTGTGCACATATATATATATATGTATATATTTTTTTATGTATGTATGCTCATTTATATATATATATATATATATATATATGTGTGTGTGTGTGTGTATAGTTGGTATATATATTTTTAAGGTATGCTAAAATAGTAAAACTAATGGTATAATAACTAGACGGGTCAGCTATCCCTTTAAGTATGTGTATGCACATATAAATATATGTATATATAGTTGGTATATATTTTTTAAGGTATACTAAAATAGCAAAACATATGGTATAATAACCCAGCGGGTTAACCCGTACCCGATCCGTTATTTGCGGATTGAAAGCACTCAACCCAAACCCGACCCACAGGTTGAAAACTTAAACCCAACCCCACTAAAACTCTGGCAGGTTGACGGGTTGGGTTGGAAATTGTCAGTTGGATGATGTCATGAGGTCTTTTTGGATTTCTTTGATAATGGAACCTTTGTAAGAAGTGTAAATGCAACTTTCATAGTACGCATTCCTAATAAAGAGGGTGCCATGGTAATCAAAGATTTTCGTCCAATAAGTTTAGTTAGAAGCATTTACAAAATTATTGGTAAAGTGCTATCCAATAGACTTGAGAAGCTTATGGAGGGAGTAATTTCGAATACCCAGAGTGTTTTTGTGGGAGAGAAATTTTTTTGGAGGGTGTGCTTACGCTAATGAATGCATTGACTCTGTTTTGAGAGGTAAAGATAGTGTGCTGATTTGTAAGGTGGATATAGAGAAGGCCTACGACCATGTGAATTGGGGTTTTTTTATTGTACATAATGAGGAGAACAGGTTTTGGTGAGACTTGGATAAAATGGATTGATTTCTGTATTTCATCTCCTTTTTCTGTTTTGGTTAATACTGTGGTGGTCTTTTTCAAATATTTTAAAGGGCTTAGGCAAGGTGACCCTCTTTCCCCCTTCGTGTTTCTTATTGTGGTGGAGTGTCTAGGTATGATGCTGAGACGTTCAGGGGCTTAGGGCTGATTCAAGGGGGTGAAGGTTAAGGAATCGACTTCTAGCATATCGCATCTTCAATTTGCCAATGATACCTTGATCTTTGCCGGGCCAAGCAAACAGACTTAAAGGCTTTGAGAGGTGTTTTTCAGTGCTTTGACGCGGCATCGGCCTTTCGGGTTACATTTCAACTTTGCAAAATCTGAACTGTTGGGGGTCGGTAACATTGGCAACTTAAATGGTTGGGGTACAACCGTGCAAGGCAGTTTCTCTCTCTACTAGTTACTTGGGTTTACCATTGGGGGCAATGTACATATCTAAAGGGATTTGGAATAAGGTAGTGGAAAGATCAGAAAAGAAATTAGCTTCTTGGAAGACTAATTACTTGTTGAAAGGTGGAAGGTTGACTCTAATCAAGAGTGCCTTAGCAAACCTTCCTATGTATTACATGTCAATATTGAAGATACCAACTTCGGTGGCTCGGGGGCTTGAGAAGATTCCAAGGGGCTTTTTATGGAGTTGGAGTGAGGAGATGCAAAGTTTCATTTAGTGAAGTGGGCGATGGTCTGTTCCAGCTAGGTCAATGGGGGTTTGGATTTGAGAAGTCTAACTAGGTTTAATGAAGCACTCCTGGTCAATGGGGGTTTGGGTTTGAGAAGTCTAACTAGGTTTAATGAAAGACTCCTGGTTAAATGGCTGTGGAGGTTTGGAGAAGAGGAGGGGCATCTGTGGAGGAGGGTGGCTAGTGCAAAATATGGTGTGGAGGAAGGGGATGGGCTTCTGGGAGGAACAGGTGTTCTCATGGGGTGGGGCTTTGGAAAGCCATTAACTTCACATGGGGGAGATTTAGCAAAGGAACAAGGTTTAATGTGGGGTGGGTGACAAGATTAAGTTTTGGGAAGATACTTGGTGTGGGGAGACACTTGTAGCTCAAGCATTCCCAGAGGCTGCAACCTTAGAACCAAATATTCATGCTTGGGTGAAGGACTACTTAAGAATAGAAGACGAGAGCTGGATGTGGGATCTGGTGTTAAGAAGGAATGTTATGTACTAGGAAATTGAAGTAGTTGTAGGCTTGTTGGAGGTGATTTATATTTATAAGACAAATGCTAGAGAGGGAGAAGATATACGGGTATGAAAATGATCAGACGAGGGTGTGTTCATGGTTAAATCTATGTACCATTCTATGTTGGAAGAGGAGAGGTGGGAGGGGCCATGGAAATGAATATAGAGATTGGGCATTCCCTCCAAGGTTTCATTCTTTATGTGGTCTAGTTCCTTAGAGAGTGTTCTCACTGCTGATAATTTGAAGCGTAGAGGATGGCATTTGGCTTCTTGGTGTTGTGTATTATACAGATTTTGACTGTAGTTGGGGGTTGAAATGGGATTAACATTGCAATTTGTAAAGGCCGGTTTTTTGGGTTGGTTTTTGTATGATTATGTGTTATAGTCTTGTGCAGTACATATTCATAAAAAAAATAAAAATATAAAGTTATTTTTTTTACTGATAAAAAAAAATCTCACTCAACATCCAAACAAGGTATCTCACTTATGTAACATTTTCTAATATATATATATATATATATATATGTTTTTTTTTCCTTTCCAAAAAAACATTGACTCGGATTCATCTCTTCTGACTCTTATCCACTAAACTTACTTGTCATGGGGCATTCATTACTTCATTATTCAGTAGTAAAATTTGCTATAATAAATAAAATTTGCACCTTTATCACTATATATATATATATATATATATATATATATATACATATATATATACACACATATACATATTTGTGTCTATACATATATAAGCTCTCTCTCTCTCCCTCTTAAGATATATATTTCTGATTTTATAAATTCAGTAGATGAAATTGTATTTTTTCACCTCGGCATCACCGAAGCAATGCCTTGCCTTGAAGAATCTCTATTCCTTAAGCATCACCCTTGTCTAGACTCCTGGTCAACCTTTATGTTGGGATTTATGAATGGTGAATTGTACTCATCTCTAACCATTTAAATGGGATAATCTACTGTGGTTGCATCTTCTCTGTCCCCAAATTCCTATTTGTAGCCTACTGGTTCAGGTACTGGAATGGAAAACAAAAAGAAAAAAAGAAAAAGAAAGAAAGCAATGCATTTTCATGCTTTGCTCCTCACTGCCAATCCTTCCCCTTTTTGTTTAATTGATCTTAATTTGATGATATTTTAACAGGTTAACAAGGAAAAGATATCTTTTGGCCGTTTTGAACTCCATGAGATTGCTGCATTTGTTCTTAACTCCTCAGGGCATTATGTGGCAATCAGCCGGAACTGCTCCAACTACTTTCTCTCTGCAGAATCCGTGGCCTTGTTTGTAGAACACTGCCCAGGCAAACCTAGTTACATTATTGGACAGATCGTACATATAGAACGACAAACTGTGAGGCCACCTCCTACATCCATTCAGATTGAGCATGGGGAAGATCAAAGAGATCACCTGAGCTCTTCTGATACAGGAACCCATAGGTTGGCTTTGGGCTCCGGATCCACAGCAAACCCATATGGTCTTCCTGTTGGTTGTGAATACTTTATAGTGACAGTAACCATGTTGCCTGACCCCAGAATTCATTCACCACCTCCTTCCTGATCGTGCTTTCTGCAGACAGACATGATGGAAGAAACATAAATGTACATATATATAATTTGGAAATATTGGACTAAATATTTGATGTGAGGGGGAGGTTGAGTTCCTCTTTGTACAGCTAATGATTAATCGTTTACACTTTCCTTTTGTACATACATCGCTAGTTATGTAATTAAAATTTGTGAATATCTCTTTCACTTCTTATCTCCCATTTGTGTTTTATAGGTGAATCCTTCTCCTTTTGGTCATCAAATCTCACCACCTTGTCTGATGCATTGGGTGAATTTTGCTCTGTATTTTGCATTTGCATTCATGTCGGTGGTTGTGTGCCATAGAGGTATCACAGGAACTGAATGATGTGTTCTAATGAAGCCTTTAAGAATGCGACTCTTTATGTTTTACCGAGAAAGAATGCTTCCATTGATTCATATCCTGGGGAGGGATATTGGTTTCCTTGTTGCCGGAGGGCTTAATACATTTTTCCTTTTTCGGTGCAGAACGTCAAGGGTTTTGGGCTTAACAATCCAAAGCAAGTAGTCTTTTAATCTAAGCCACCAGAATACAGAGTTGGGAGTGTCAAATTTGAAAATAACTTGTGGTCCAGAGCGTCGGTATATATACATACAAAATGTATAAAGATATTTTAATTTCTATTTTTATGCTCAACTGCATATACATATAAGAGAAGCCACATAATACATAAAATATATCAATTAATACCAAAAAAAAAAAGAACATAAAATATCTCAATTTAACCTTCTATTAATCCAATTTATTTATTTTTTTAGAATAAAATTCATATTTTTATCAAAACCCTCGAAAATTTAGGAGAAAACCCACTTTTAAAATCTTTTTTCAGAATAAAATTCATATATTTTTATATTTTAAAAGCCCAAACATTTACAAGAAAACCTCCAATTATTAATTTTTTTTTTTTTTTTAGAATAAAATTAATTTTTTCATAAAAATCCCTAAAAATTAACAACAAAACCTTCGCTTTTTTTTTTTTTTTTTTAATTTTTTTTTTTTTTTTTTTTTATGTTTTTACTCTAATTCACAGATTTGAATTTCAAATTCATGTATATGAGTTCTCTCACTCAAAACGCGGATTTACGTTATAAGCGTAAAAACGCTTTCCTCTTCACACGGATTATGTGACTTAGCTCTTATTCCCCCGAAACCTAAAACTTGGTAAATGCATAGAAAGATCAGATTCACTATTGACTTAGCTCTTATTCCCCTGAAACCCAAAAGAAGCTCACTAAGTAGTGCCACTCCACCTAGCTTGAGTGGAGTGGCGCTACATGTTGGTCCTCCTTAAAAGTTCACTATTTTTTAAGCTTTTAAAAATTGCTGTTTTATATATATTTTTTAAAATTACAAATTTTTACCTATATATATATATATATATATATATAAATTTTAACTTTAAAAATTATACCCTTACACATTTAAAAAAAAAAAAATTAATATTATACCTATTTATAGGGCTATTAACAATCCGAGCTAGCTCAGCTTGTATAAACTGAACTTGAGTTCTATGCGTGTCGAGCTTGAGCTAAAAAAAAAGCTCATTAACTTAGTGAGCTTGAGTCGAGCTTCGGTAGGGTCAACTCGGCTTGGTTTGTTTATGAAATTATACATACATATTCCTATATCTTATATTATATATTAATAATAAACATATCTGTTAATATATTATGTTATATATAATAATAATTAGTTATAATATTATTGTATTTGGACTAACCTAAGGTTTTTTACAAGTCGAGCTTGAACCTAAAATATTTTAACGAGCCTGAGCCCAAAACTTTTAACAAGCTTGATATGAGATTGAGCCTGAGACTTGCTCAAGGTTTACGAATCCGAGTCGAGTTGGACAAAGCTTGGTTCGGCTCATTTACAGCCGTACCTATTAATTAATATTTATCAATGTTTAAAATTTTGCTATAAAAGATTTCGGACAACTTTAACAAAAAAGTTAAAAAAGCTGCCAAAATAATGAAAAAATCAAATTATTTTGTTAAAATACATTAAAATTTCATAAGAAACATTAGATGAAATTTTGCTATATAGATAGAGAAAAAATAGAAAAGTTTCTTATCAAAATTTCATTTCAATCCTCAAACGAAATCATCGTGCAAAAATTAGTGAAGCACACCAAAACATTTTTCTCGCTCCACCCTATGCAAGAGATTAAAATAATATAATAAAGGATAAATGACAATTACCTCCTTTCAGGTATGCAGAAATTGCAGTGACCTTCTGTCACATTTAAAAAATATAATAGTTTGACCCTCTCGAGAACATGTAACGGAACTTTAATTTTTTACTAAAATACTCTTTGTTTCAAAATTTAATAATTGAATGGACAACAATACCGGTTTCTATCATAACGAATTAGAAAGAAAAAAGGGTTTTACTTGCGATAAAAAACCCTTTCACCGTTATCTTCTTTGTGAGCTCCGGTCATAGGCCCGTTTTGTGCTTATGGATAAGCACTTATTGGATAAGTTGTTCAATGGGAACACTTATCTACAGCAACAATAAATTGTTTATTTGAAAAGAAATAGCGTTTGGTAAATACATTTATTTAAGTGTTTATAAAAGTTTAGGAGTAAAATATGTATTATAAAAATATTATTAAAGTTTAGAAATACCCAATCCATGACTTGGAAGTAGCTAAAATGGTATTTGCTTTAAAGATATGGGGGCATTACTTGTACGGTGAACAATTTGAGATTTACATTGATCATCAATTTTGAATATTTGGTTTTTCAGAAAGAATTGAATATGAGACAAATAAGATGGATTTGTTAAAGATGGATTTGTTAAAAGGCTATAATTGGACTAATCTGTATCATTAAGGTAAAGCTAATGTAGTGACTGATGCTTTAACAGAAAGTCTTCCACATCACTTTCTCATTTAATGATCAAGTAGTAGAGATTAATAGAAGTGAGGGATTTGGATGCAGAGTTTAGGGTGAAGAAATCATGTGTCATTGTGACTAATATGAAAATATAACCAGTGATCAAGAGAATTGGAGAATTACAACAGCAAATAGATTTTAATGTGGGAAAATAGGGTATTCTCAAATTCTGATAATGACCTTACAGCTACTTTTTGTTTCTTCTAGTTTATCATTGCTAGTAACTATTTATATATAAATTGAGCATCAATTGACTCTTTATGCTTCCCTCTGGTCTCTGCAATCTTTCACTTTGAGAACATCACAACATAACTCTGTAAAATGTAACTTAGCATGAATATGTGAGATATGACTACAAATTGGAAGATTGAGAAAAGAAAAAGAAAATGAACTTTGAATATTAATGAAAGATTTAAAGAAGAAAAAAAAAATAACATGGTACAATAATACAAATAATATACTACAAAACTAAGAGGATATATCAACTGTAATTTAACAAAATTATTAATCAAAAAATACAGACATTGTTTAGATAATTAACTTAACACAATTTAGATCTTGAATAATAATTAAATTTGTTTAAATGGTGTTTTAATTTAAGATGCATTCATTTTAAGTGAATTATTGAATTATAAAATTATAATATTAGTTTTTGTTTAATTTATTTATTATAAAACTAAAAAATAATTAAAATTAGTAAATACTAAATTTTTTGACCATGATTATAGGTAATATATATCATATATCATCGAAATCCATTTTCTTCACCTTTAAGATATAATGCTTTTCAAATCTTTATATTATTTAAGTAATAAGTATGTCATTAATAATTTAAACAAAATTATTAATCTAAAAATATAGTGAAATCTATTTTCTTCACCTTTAAGATATAATTTTTTTCAAATCTTTATATTATTTAAGTAATAAGTATGTTATGAATAATTTAAACAAAATTATTAATCTAAAATATAGTGAAGGTTTTAAACAAACCGTATCACGTACCTTGATGCACACGAACCGAGATCTGCAATGGAAGATCTCTATCGAACCGAATGTTGTTTCACGTTGGTATGTGTGAATACTAGAACCATACAGTATTGTCCACACTCACTCAACTAGATCTCAAGTATGGACATCGACAACAAACCAGATCTAAATAGAGGAAGAAGAGATGAGAGAGAGAGAGAGAGAAACCAACGTATGGAGCATTCGAGGGAAGGGAGGAATCTTCTATTTATAGAAGACTCAACTCAACTCCAAGTATGCCTATCTCCTAACTAATAAGAGAGAGACAAACGCACACTAGACCCATGGCCTAGTATGAACGTCTCAACCAAGTGGGGACCTAGGTTGGCCCAACTCAAGTGGGCCAACCGAGTCAACCCATTTAATAAATCCAACATCTCCCACTTGTCCATAGTGGGCACGGAGTGTGCTTCTCTCTCATATATGTCAAACCTTCTTTTCATGGATGTTAATCATACAGGTCATTGAGCATGCAAATATCAAGTGCCAAAAAACTGACATGTAGATACTCTCTTAATAGTCTTGCCCATGCCTAAGACCCATTTAACCACATCGGATTGAGTAATTCTAACCCCTCATGAGTTCAAGCTCAGATCTCTATACTCAACTACTAGATTCATATTAATGTGCTCATTTAAAATAATTCATATAGTCTACATATATATATATATATATATATATATTAGATATATATAAGTAAAAAATGTGAAACATCAAAATGATAATTTAAAACCATTAGCACATTTCTCTATGAATCGTATCTCTCTGGATGTGATGCCAAATAGTCTTCCCTAAGCCTCATGACATTTAGCTTCAACCCTCCTTTAGACCGTATGATGCATGGCCATAGGAAAGTATGCTAGAGTAGCGATCATCAGATCTAACTTCACGACATGATCAAAGGTAGATAATGGTATAAGTTGATCATTACAAGGATCATTCTGATCTCACACAACAAGGAAATAGGGGTCCATTCACTTGCTCTCAAAGGAAACGTTGCTACTAGAACATGCGGTATGCAACACATGCTACGGTAGAGCTCTAAGCCCAACCAAGTGTTTGTCAACCTCCAACATCATACGGGTCTGAGTCTAGTCGCAATCCATGCGCATAACATGAGCACCTTAATCCAAATCACAACTCTCAAGTACCTCGGTTGAGATCTCACATCCGGTCACATCAGGTACAATTCGATTCCCTAAGGAATCTCATCCTAGATCTCCCAGGGTGACATATAACTCAGAGTCCTCTAAATGCCCCCGATAGCATAAGTCCTCTTTATGCTTCATCCTGCTCACAATGCATGCGCTAGGACTGGTCGCTGTGTAAAAAGCCGACCACTAACCTGGTGACATATTGTATCCATATCCTCATAATATGGAGGTAATGTGTGTGTAAAGTATGCATATAATACACAATCTCATGCCTTATGAAAAGATAAACTCTATTAAGTTCTTAGGCATGAAATATAATGTAATATAAGATGTCTACATAACAAATGTATCTAAAAATTGTACCATCTAACACAAATCACAATCTACGTAATCTCATCCATTTGACGTAAACCATAAAAGCTTGTCTAGCTATAGATTTAGTAATGTGATCAACTGTCATCTGTTGAGTACAGATGTGTATGGGACATGTCTCCATGTATAAGTCAGTCTTTGATGTAATGATAACGAATGTCAATGTGTTTCGCCCTACCATGGTATTTGGTTCTTTGGCATAGGCCAATGCGGCCTTACTATCACTATAAACGGAGTCAAGTAGCAACACCGGAAATCGTATGTTGGATTATCATGACTATACAGAGGCCGTACATGGGGCACCTGTTCATGTGAGGAGAGGATCGGTTTCTTTTTCTGAGGATTACAATAACACAATCCACTATGTATACCAACAAAGATTGGACGAGACTAATGAACCGGATATAGCTTGCAGTTGATGCCTATGATAGTGTATGCATCTTTACCACTCTTTTTTCTATATCATCTTCATTGGTAGTTCATATACATAATTGGATAGCGCTCATGATGAAATGCAGGCTTATTTTGATGTATTTTTTATTGCCGCTTTTATAGCTAATAGTAGATTATTGTTATCATAGTTGATCTCAACAGTTGCTTTGGTGTCATTTTATTAATAATTTAGAACATATGTAATGTAGATATTATAAAACAATTGATACAAAATTTGTATGCAAATACTTATTTTTTTAATTTATTTTACCAATTTGTTCAAAAAACTAAGTGGACAAATGATTAAAAATGAATTGTTCTGATTTTTTTTAGGACATAAAAAAATTGACCACTTTTGTGTTTGGACCGGTTTGGCCGGTCTAGCTTTTTGTACTGGATCTGGACTGGATGATACCACCGGTCCGAAACGGGATTGGCCAAGAGTGGTCCGGTCCGCAATCGTGGAGTTCAAAACCTTACAACAACCCATGGAAAGAATAATTGAATTCGAGAATCAATGAAACAACCTAGATTGCATAAAATTTAGGAACTCTAATTAACAACATAAAACAATATTTATAATAAACAAAACTCAAATCACAAGCTTATGACCTAAATCTATATAATCCAAGTTAATAAAAACTCCAATCTATAACTTGAAATAAAATTCCTTAAAAATAATCATATAACAAGTATATATTTTAACCAAGATATTGTAAGAGCCCAAAAAATCATATATAGAAAATTATTTTAATAATAAGGGTACAATAGTAATTTAATAAGATTCTCGCGGTCCAGTCCACAATTCTGGATCTCAAAACCTTGCAGCAACCCATGGAAAGAATAATTGAATTCAAGTATCATTGAAATAACCTAGATTGTATAAAATTTAGGAACTCTAATTAGCAACATAAAACTATATTTATAATAAAAAAAAACTCAAATCAAAAGCCTATGACCTAAATCTATATAATTCAAGCTAATAAAAACTCCAATATGTAGCTTGAAATAAAATTTCTTAAAAGTAATTTGTTATATTTTAGAGATGGGTTGACCCATTTGGCCAAACCCGTTTGGGTTGACCCGAGGTCCCCACTTAATGGGACGTCCATATCTGATTAGAAGTGTGGATGTGGATAACTCTCTCCTAATGAGATTATGAGATAGAGTCCTACGTGGAGTTGAGTTAAGTCTTCTATATATAGTAGATTCCTCCTCCCTACCCAGATATCACTATTTACGTTTTTGGGGATCCACCCATAGAGAACTCTCTCTTCTCTTCATATCTTCTTCTTACAGAGATCTGGATTTGCTATTGAGGTTCCATACAAAGCCCTTGGTTGATTGAGTGTGGATTCATTGTATATGGTTCTAGTAATCACATATTCCGACGTGAGACATTATTCGGTTCGATAGAGATCTACCGCTGCAGATTCGGGTTCGTGTGCATCGAGGTACATGATCCGGATCGTTTACAACCTTCATTATTATATAACAAGTATATATTCTAACCAAGATATTGTAAGAACTTGGAAAATTATAAATAGAAATTCTTTTAATAATAAGGGTATAATAGTAATTTAATAAGATTCTAATATGAGCCATATCCTTAAACACTATTATACCTACTATATATGTATTAAATTTTAATTAAATTATTGTATGAAGACCCTAAATATATGATCACACATCAAAGTATAATCTATTGTTTGAAGTTTAATTAATTAGTATTGGGATTAATTAATTAGTCTTGGGCTTAATTTAAAAGAATTTGACGTATTACTTAATTGGACTTAAGTAATTAACTATAGGCTTTATTTAAATCAATTAAGTAGCTTAATGGGCTTAAGTAGTTTCCTTAAGGCCCAAAAAATTAAAATAGACTTTAAATACATTGGGAATTCGTTTTAAATCACTAAGTTCTAGAAGACATGAGTTAAAATCGAATTAGGAGTCTCTAATAGCCTAAAATAGAAATATACTAGTTGTACTAGAACTATAGGTTGTTTCTAATATCTAATACTATAAATATAAGCCTTTAGGGTCAATCTAAACCTAGAAAAAGATAAGAAAACGCGGAGAACCTTTGGGAGAAGAGATCTAGCACCTCAAAATCCTAGAAGCCTAGAAGATCAAGTGAAGAAGAAGAACCAACTAGATTTTATAGTGCATGTGAATTTCCCTTTCAACTTCTTGTGTATTTAAGCCTAAGCATGTGTTATAACTTGAAGGAATTATTGTGTGTGATTGGTAAACCCTTCTTCATGTTCTTATAAGTAAAATCTAGCAATAAAGATCCAATAAATATAAAGTGATCATCATTATATGTTAAGAGACGTAAAGAAGAATACAATTGGGATTTTGATCAAGATTGAAGTATTGATTTAAAGATTAGATGAAAGCATGATTAGATACATTAATTTTATATTGTAATGATTCCCATGTTCGTTAGGAAATTTCAAATTTGAATGATTCCGATATGTATATCAAAAGTTATGGCCGAAATACTCAGCATACTTCAAAGCTGAAAACCCAGAAAACTCACTTCGGTTGATCGAAGACCAATCAAAATTAGGCCCAGAAACCCTGTTCTTGGGTTGGTTGACTAAAGACCCAACCGAAAATTATCAACTTTGTGATTTTAGGTCAGTTTTAACCTCACTAGACCTTGCCCAGCCTGTATATAGAGTTTTATTAAGTTTGGCACACTTTCCTGTATTTCGGCTAACTGACCACCAACTCGAAACCCACTTTTGACCACTTTGACCTATTGAACACTTGTACAATGTGAAGTTAGGTATGTAGAAAGAGTTTCCAGGTACTTGGATTTGAATTACATGTTTTGACTTATCTATACCATATTATTAGACCTATGAAAGCTTTGACCATAATATGAAATTCTCAAACTGAAGGGGATTAGTATATCAAACTTATTACAAACCTTAGTGGGCACAATATAAGAATGTCTAGATGATATAATGATTAATGTGTATGCTTTTGATTATTTTTGTATTATATGTACATAAAGTAACCTAATATGTGTTATGTATGTTGTCTAATGATGTGAACAACTTATGATGAATTGCTATGATATTGTTTAGCATGATATGATTATGCATGTGAAATAAGATAAAAATCTTATGGAGAAGGTTGAGGGTGAAGAAGCCCAATAGATCACTTATAGATGTGTATTGTGCTTATCATAGAGGATGTCGATGACATGCCTTGGAAAGTTTTCCCTTAAACAAAAACCTAACTTTTCCATGGGTTGCCTAGGTTATGCCTTGGGGGTTGATGATGGTTATGCATGGTACAAACAATGACACATAGAACTGTTACTATTATTGCTTCTGCTTATGGTTTCTTTTGTATACCACTCCCATATGGATATACGGTGAGAGTTACAATTCCAATTCATGGGAACTCCTTCGAGATTTCCAAATTTGGGGTGTGACAGATATCAATAATACAATTTGTACCATCCAATACAACATTGTCAATCAAGGTAAATTCCATTTGGAACAACATGGTCAATCAAGGTAAATTCCATCTGTCACCTCCTTCCATAATACCGACTTCTCATAATACTAACATTTCATAAAAAATATTTTTAGAACTTATATTATAAGACTTTTCTTACCAAGTTTTGGTATCTAATCATGTAGGAAACAATTAGATATAATATAAATTATGAGCCTTTAATATTGATTAAATATCTTGCTATTCAATAATTTAAGTTTTGATCAGATTTCGAAAAAATATATTTTGTTCTTGAATTGGAAGGTTGACCTTTTTATGTTTTTAGATTTCGTGTCTCGAATTATTTTATGAATTCAAATGCGAGGTATTTTCCTTATATACATGTACCGTCCCGTAAATGGGTATCTATATTCAGAACTTCAAGATACCAAGAAGAAATTGATATCAATAGTCATATACATCTGTTCAAAAAATTATAT
>JAUPMG010022622.1:0-15068 GCA_031762675.1 Pachysandra terminalis | reverse complement strand
GGTGTAGGGTTCATCCAGATTTTCATTTTGTGTCCTCTTTGGACCTTGTCAGATGTTGGGAGTCTTTCATTGAGATGCAGTCCTTTATCGTGTTTTTTTGGGGCTTCCTTAAGTCTTTTATGTTTTTTTGGTTTTTTGTCTTTTGTTTGGTGTAGTTTGTTCTTTGCCTTAGGGAACTAATTACTCCTCTTTTCTGTACATCCTTCTTCTCTTTTATACAATTTTCGTTATTAATCCAAAAAAAAAAATATAGAGCCAAAAGTACAGAATTTAGTAAACTTTAAGAGAAACTACTTTACTGAAAAATAATTGGAAAATATCCTATCTATTACATCCAACACACTTGAGAAAATTCACAGCGGAATGGAAAATAATTACATCATATTTCCAAGTTTAAATCAAATCCCTAGTCCTATACAGCATATCTAGTCTAAGAAAGAAAACGATAAATCTAATAGCAAAATTCTAAGTAGAAATCACTCCACGCTTTCATCAATTCCAACAAGTTCATTATAAAGGGTATTTTTCATCTTGCTCTCCAACTAAATTACCTGAAATTGCGCAAAGGCGTCAACTACACTTAGCCCAGTAAGTAAAACAATTAATATACATTTTTAATTGGAATAGGGTCAATACCACTGCCCAATGATATAACATAGATAAGACAGTACTAATATGCAATCAAACATGATCATATAGTAAGTAATGCAATGCAATATGAATGCTGGTTCAGTTATTAATGAATGCAATGCATGCTCATGCAAAAATAAAAGGGGTGATCACCAAGTGTGATCCATGCAAAAACATATGTTGTGCAAATATGCATGTTGTTCAGAATTCGACTATTGTATGCCCCTAGGAAGTCGTAATGTAATGAACCTTCCCCCCTATACAAGTTCGCTCAAGTAAGATACTCTATGTGCGCATTCATAGTTTCTAGGAGCTGCGATCTAGAGGTTACAATCGCCTCTATTATTTTCGGTCATGGGAATAAAACCAAGGGTCACTAACATGATAAAAATCTCAGTGAGTCATACACTACCCGAATGCCAACAGAATTTCACTCGGCATCCGTTACGTATAATACATGATACGTTATAAAGTGAAATATAATGGGGTATATTGGGACGGCCAAATCCCTCAACCAATAAGAATTGTCCATCCGGGACTTCCTCAAAAATCATGATGTCCAAGTCATGATACACTTAAGTCTGATCAGAACTTCAACAGAAGTGAAGTCTGAAGGTAAAGTCTGGTACATGACCAGAATATGGTCATTTACACCCATTGGTTATGCTGCCCATGTGTGGTGGTAGTGCACATTAACTAATCATGCAATCAAGTGTACAATTGTGATATAACTAAGTATGAGTGTCTAACATAGTCATAAGTCAACATGGAAATCAATTAAGTCAAATCAGGTATGTTTTCATGACCATCATAATATAATTAAACAAATAATCCGTAGCCTTATATCAAAAATTCAATATGTATGATGAAATCCATAAAATAACCCAACCTGGGCTGACTGGCAGGCTAACCGGCACGCCGGTTGGTCTGCTGGCAACCTAGGCAGGGACCAAACACATCAGGTTCAAGGTCTTTAAGGCTGGCCGGTAGGCTAACCGGCACACCGGTTGGCCACTGGCAACCTAGGCAGGGACTGTTTTCCAAAAATTTACAGGGATAGCCACCGGTGGGTAGGTAGGGGATGCTTTTCAAGGTCACAGACAATTATGGCCACCGGTAGGCTAACCGGCACGCTGGTTGGCCACCGGGTGGCTAAACAGAAGCTTTAAAGTTACAAGTGGTGTCTGACAGGCTAACCGGTATGCCGGTTGGTCTGCCGGATGCCGCCTGGGTGAACCGGTAGCCTAGCCGGCATGCCGGCAGGCTGCCGGTTGGCCCAGATAGTGCTAAATAGCACGAAATTCAATATGTAAGTTATTTTCAGAATTTTTCTTCAACAGAGACTCATATTAAAATCAAATTCCGAACCTAACCAAATCAAAATCACATCTTACCTTGCTTGGAATAAATTCATTTTAGAAATCTTAAAGTTTTATGAAAAGCAATTGTTCTTGAGTTTGAATTCAATGTGCTATGTCATATTCAAAGAATATGGCATATCACCTAATCCAAATCAAAAATATAGAATAATTGAGTTTACTTACCTTGCTCAACGCTTTGGACCTTCCTCTTCTTCGGCCCAATTCAGATTTGAACTTTTCTTCCACACCTTAGCTCCAGCAATCACTTAGACTTTAATTTAATGATTTGGACGTCCCATGCCATGTTTATATAGTTTTTAATCTTGTCTCATAGTTAATCTAGAGTTTTAATTAGTTTAGGATTAAGTTTCTAATCCTAGCCCTTAGATTAGATTAGTTAATTTTCAGCCTTTAGATTAAAGTGTCATAGTTCTAGTGTGAATTAATCATTACTCTTACCTAACCTTATCCTACCTAGATTAGGTTCCTTGTCTTTTTAATCCTACCACTTAGATTAGTCTAATTAATCCTAACCATTGATTTTAAGTCTTCTAATCATATTAGGAATATTAATGGATGTTTAAACATTGGTTTAGAGTCCTAGTTCTATTATAAATTAGACTTTATTTTACATGGTTTACACGAAAATTACTTATTTAATTAACCTAATTGGGCTTAAGTTTAGTTGGGCCTTAGCCTTATTGGGTTTTACTTAAGTCCAACTAATTAATTATTAGAGCTAGGTCTTGTTTGGTTAGTAATTAGTTTAATATATTAAACCAGTTTTCTATTTAAGCTGAAATGACCTTTGTTTACAACCTATAGTTTTATTTTATTAATTACTTTAGGTTAGTAGAATTCTTAGCTATTAGATTTATGATTAAAAGTCTCTAACACATCTTAGCTACACATTATAACGTAAAGAGTTATTATTGTGTGTGAAGCACTTTAGTTTCCTATTGTGCAACCCACCAATCACAAGCAGTCAAAGGTGTAACTATCTTACTAAAATTTTAAATTACCTCTATATTCTTAGTTAGTTACAATTTAATCCCTATAAAAGTTCAGGTTGTTACAAACATACTCCAATTAAACTAAAAAGAAGATTGCATTGGACTTCTACAAGACCAGTTACGATTCATGAGATAGAATGTTTCAATCTAGATAGATTGGATGATTTTAGGATGGAATCGTGGAACAAAAGACTCATGACATCAACCCCACACAGATGGGAAAAAGGCATTGTTGATTGGTTGATTGTATGTAAAGAATGTTCTTTCTGTAAGTTTATACAATCTACTATACTTTATTCACCACGTTATCATTGATTATCTGGAAAAGGAAGTGCAACGTCCAATAGATAACATACCGCTTGCTTTTGTCTAAGAAATGGCGGAGCTCTGTCAACAGCTCAGCATCTCCTTTCTGCTGGATATGGGAGAAAGCAGCAGCAATACTAAATTTGTTGTCCATGACTTGCCTTCTAAGATCAGATCCTTCCTCAGTGCTAATCACTCCTGTAAGGACCATTGAATCTATCCGAAGGAGCAACTCACAGAAAATTGACTGTTCATCCAATTTAGCTGGTGGACCTGAGAAAGAAAATATCCGTATGGCTCCTGTTAGCTTCTAAACGACGCTTGATTCTTGCATAAAGAAATGCTAAGTACTTAAGATCAGAATGAATAACAAAATGAGCACAGAATGCATATATGGAAAGCATCAGTACATTTGAAAACCACTAGCCATTACCATGTGACCAATACATATAACACGTGGTATCCACTCAACAGTATGCTTGCACATCCAAACATACATTTTTTTCGAGAGTGGTTAAAACCTGATGTTTCCCAAGGTTAAAAATATAAATGTCAATAATCATATACATAAGTAAACATATATAAATACATATGTATATTTTTTTTGATCAATAACAAATTTTATTAAAAATGGAAGATAAGGAAAAATACAAAGAAAGTACAGAGAAGGAGATAAGAAACATAAGAGTATAAAAGGAACAAAAGAAAAGCCACAAAAAGGACTAAAGAAGAGCCACAGTCTCCCAGCGTCGTATCATATCCATCCACGACACATCTTTAAACTTTGGAAGGTAACAAACCCAGGAGACGGTCATAACCATGATGGAGTCAATGATCTCCTCCAGCCTCTTACCTTTCCCATCGAAAATTCTCTTGTTTCTCTCATTCCATATCCCCCATCCTTAAACTCTGGATGTGTATATAGCTATACACACATACATATATAGAGTAACATCTATGCATGGAGACACGTATCAATATTCCCATATCATAAACATGGTTTTAAATTTTACTGAAATTTTGGTTTATGCCCTTCAGTATTTGCTGTTTTCCTTATGCTGCCGAAACTTCGCTGTTTTTAGCCAGAAATGTTAGTGCTCCTTTAAAATCAAGTAAATTCTAACTGATTTCAATTTTTTCAATCTTTTGCAAGATGTAACAATCCATGATTTTACATAACAATAATATATTAAATTAATTTAGATACAAGACGCATGTTGACGCATCTACATGCATTGAAAATAATAATATTGAATCTAAATGGGATGAAAATAAAACTCTTGGGAAACATGTTTTCCCTGTTTTCATACATTATAAAACTTAATAAAATTGTCTATTAAAGTTATAAATAAAAGCATTATTGAAAATATAAGAATTAAAAAAAAAGTTAGAATGCTCAGTAAAATGAATGTAATGATGCGAATTGTGACTTCAAGCTGACTCGATATTCAGTTATATGATTTGTTATTAGTGAGCTTGTTTGGACCATATACATGGAAATTACATTCTAACTTGTCTTTTGCGACACAAATTTATTTCTATTTTGTTTGGATGGCAGTAAACATTTCATATATCTATTCATATTGGCAGCACGATATTAGTTCCTTAAATGGGTGTCACTGTTCATTATATGCATAGTTGTTTATTGTTATATTTTTGCATTATTGATGTGTATTTATGTATCTTTTAATGATCCCTGAAACTTCATTAAAAAATTACAAGTTTTTTCTAATTTTTTTCCCAATTTCTCTCCATGTGGTGAAATATTCTGCCAAACGAAAATATTTGTCAAAATTTCGGCAAAACTTTCCCAGAATCCATTGGCAAAATTTCCAGCAAAATAGATTCTTAAAGCACTGAATCACTGATCATAAAAGATGCGTATCTTTTCTACAACACACCAAAAATGTGTGGCTTACCCATCTCCCTTCAAAGAGTTCGTCAGGAAAGAGTAGAAGGATGTTGATAAGTTGGGATGGACTTGTTATAATTCTATGAAGTTCCTAGGTAAATTGAAGGAACAAATCAAGAAGTGCAACAAAGTAATTTTCTATAGCATCAGAAAGCAAAAGAGATCATTATTCGTTGAAACAAAGCGGATGTATAAGGCTGAAGGGACTCAGAGACTAGAAAATGAGTGGACAACCAAAAGAGAGTCTCTTAAAGGTAAGCTTGAAACAATGTTGAGAGAGAAAGGCTCAGTGGGAGAAAATAACCAAGGATTCAATGGATTAAGAAAAGAGATAGCAATATTTCTTTCTTTCATGATGTGACAAATAAAAGAAGGAAAAACAAATTGGCCAGAGTTAAGGTAGATGGGAAACTTATTGAGGATACTGATCAGATGGTAGAAGCTTTAGCTGATTTCTTATGGCCTTGTATACATCGTTCAACATATCTCATCTTATCCACAAATACGGTCGATACATATCTTGTATCCACTGTGTCAGCACGACACACGGGTGTATTTTAGGATAAGTTAATTTCTACATTGTAACAGCCGATACATGTAACATATCGACCGTATAGATCAATTCGGTCTATATGTTACAATATATCGGCCAATACACTTGACACATACAACGCCTTTACAATCCACTGTGTCAACACGACACACGGGTGTATTTTAGGATAAGGTAATTTCTACGTTGTATCAGCCGATACATGTAACATATCGACCACATCGGTCAATACACTTGACACATAAAGCGCTTTTTTTACATGTAAAAATTTGAAAAATGAACCAATCACTCCACTTTTCGACTCTCCTCTCCCTAACCAGAAAACCAAACCCCATTGAAATACAACCAATTTCGTCCCACAGTTTTCTTATTAGACTGAAAACATCTAGTATTTGGAGCTTAAAAAGCACTTTTCCTCTTGCGTAGTTTTCCAAGGTATGCATTGTAAGAGTTTTTTTTTTTTGGTTCTAAATTATATTCTCTATGTCCAAAAGCATGTTTTGGACCCTTTTACATGGGCAGCTGCCTATTTCTCAAGAAATTTGCAATGTTTTTAGAGTTTTTTTGAAAAAAATAAAATTATCTTTAAGAAGAAAACTATTAAACTATATTGTTTTGACCTAAAGTTTTTGTCTGTGATGAATAGAAGGCTGATACATCATCTTAATAGATTGATCATAATGTTTGAAAAAATAAATATTGAATAATTATATTTATTATAAAATCAGTAAAATTTAAGTTTTTATGAATAAATGTATTTTTCTTATAAAAATAATTTATTACTTTTTATAAAACAATTTGTGCTTAGTTTTTCCTCTTATTCTTCCAGTTTCATGTACTACTATTTGTACCAAGTAATAAAACCTGTTCCTTTTCGTCCTCAGATGTTTCTAAAGGACTTGAGTTCTTTTCTTGATGTTTGAAGTTTGAAAGTAAGATTATTTGTCTTCAAATTGGTTGTATCATATTCTTTATAGGTAATTGATGTATTCTATGGGATATGAATGCTTTTCATTGTAGCTTATAACTTTTTGTGTAATATTATTGCTTTCCTTTACATTTAATCATTTTTTCCACATTGATATATACTATGTTAGTGAGTGTATGATATGAAATTTATGTCAACAAATTCATCACTTTTAAGCTTATCTTTGCTTCTAAAGGGTCTTATTTTAGGTATCCAATAGTTTCCATGGCATTTCCAAGCGTATCCAATATGTATGCTGATACGTTTTCACTTTTTAATGGACCGATACACTACCTCGATACAATATTTTGATCCATGCTTTTATAGCTCAAAGACAAGTTTAAACTTATGGACACAAGTTCGGAAGGTGTCCGATTATCCAGGGAGCAATCTAGTTGGCTTGCAATTGAGGTAGATGAAGTAAAAAAAAAAATTTGCTATTTGGGAGCTGATAGAGAGAAGAAACCAGGTCTTGATGAATTTCCAATAGCTTTTTATCAAGAACGTTGGGATATTTTTAAGGACAATTCCAAAAGGGCCCAATTGGAGCTGGAATTAGAACTGTAGCCTCCAATTCCAATTTTCCTGTTTGGGAGTGCACTAAGGAATTAGTATTCAAATTCTACATGAATTCACAAAATTCCTTTGTAGGCTATTTTTGAAGCTGTCGAATTCACAGGGGGGAGGCTGTTAATTGCAATTCTCTAACCCCTAGATTTCAAATGGGGGTAGCAATGGGTCGGGTCAGGTAAGGTCATGATTATAATATAGTAAACCCGAACCCGTCTATTTAATAAATGGGTTGGATTCGAACGGGTCAGCGGATTTATAACCTAAACCCACCAACCCAACCTAACCCAATTATCATTCGGGTGGGTTTGGGTCGACCCAATTAAGAAAAAATAATTATGTTAACCCGAACCTATTGAAATATTGGGTCGGCTATGGCGGGTCAGATCAGATTTTGCTAGAACTAGCAATGGGTCTGGTTCGGGTTGGTCATGTTGACGGATTTGTAGTGTAAAACCCGTCAACCCAACCCGTTTATTATTTGGGTGGGTTTCGATTGACCCAATTAAGAAATCTCTACTTTTGTCAACCTAAACCCGCTAAATACTGGGACAGGTCAGATTTTACCACCTCTATCTCTAACCCAATAAAAATAAAAAATCATTTTTTACATCATTCTCATCTACCTTACTCATCCTCATTCCTCATAAGATCATCAAGAAAAAAATCCAAATTCCAATTATTTTTTGACATCCAATCATGAGAATCTCAATTCTACTCAATTTCAATTCTCAATGAATTAGAATTGGAATTACAATTTCTAACATCAATTTCAATTCTTCGAAACAATCGGACCCTGAAGGTTTTCAAGGAAGTCTTTCTAGTTGTGTAATTAACAACACCACTTGATGGAATCAACTTCATGGAATTGAAATTCAAAACCAAAAACAAGCAGTGAGCAAATTATTAGGCTTTCCTTTTTGTAATAACAGGTCTACCTTGCAATAATGAATTCTGAATGCCAAGTATGCCTGTTGCAAGATACAAAGCTTACAAGTATGCCACAACATAAGACTTTTCAATATCTTGAAACACCCCCAGCCTCCTTATAGAGGCTTCCGATTTGCAATATTCCTGGATTATTGTTGATGGAGAAATAGGTACAGTGATCTCTTGGATACTGGACCAAGGATTGCTCTTGGAGAATTGCTCATTTATTTTTGTTAACTAGATCTTTAGCATTTTCAATGAGTATTTTGTTTATGAACTGCCTATATAAGCTAACAGGATGACAGAATTTCTCTCCAAGAGAGTTCAGAAGGAAACCCTTTTTGAAGGTATGCTGTAACTTGAGATGTTGGAGGAAGGTGTTCAGGAGTGTTGTATAAGGTATTTCCCTTGTGGTTTGTCCTTTTCTAGCTTGGTGTTTTGCTAATTAACTTTAGTATATAACATGCTTTCGTGTTTTGCTTTGTCTTGGCCTATAGCCTGTAACTGCTTTGAGTTAGCCCCACTCTTTGCACTTGACTTTTTTTCTCTCTTAATAAAGTCAGTAATTCATCAGGGAAAAGAAAACAAAAAAGAAAAAAAGATGCCATGTCCACCGTGAACCATGCATCATCCTACTTGTATGTTTACCACTCAAACTCACCCTACTAATTTAAGTGAGACGCAGGAAATCCCCCAGTATTTTTAAACTTCTAATGAGTGCATAACAGATATCACGAATCATGCCATTGTAGGAATAAAGGAATGGCAATTCTTAGTTCTTGGTAAAACAAAATAACAAAGTGAGGTGGCATCCAGAAAATCAAGATCTACAACCAATAACAGTTAGTTGCTTGAGATATCATTTTAAGAAATGGACCATGGTACTAATAATATCACCTTTATCGACTCTAGCATCCTTTTCTACCTCCAATTGATCTATCTTATCAAGCAGGAATTGGTTCTCCTCCTTTGCTTTGTTCAACTCCTCTATGGCCAATAGACGCTGTTTGTTCAAGTATAGAATATCTAACATCGATCACAATATGCATCAGAAAAAGAACAGAATATCATTAGTATCTTAAGCAGAGGTTAGATCAATTAGAGAAAATGGTAATCCAATGGGTCACATGATGACTTACTCCGCTGAGCATCTCTGAAATGTTTCCAAATGTCACTATGTTTCGTTTCCAATCTGCTATTGGATGACTGAAATGACTCATAAGAATTTAAATTCAATCAACAGAAAAGACATATTATAGATAGACAGTATCCGATCAAAGTTGTGGCAACTATTACATACCTGAAGCATCTCCATATTATCATGACCATCAAACCTAAAGCATCAAATAATTAAACTCATAATTGAAGGAGTTACAAAAGTCAAACATGTATAACAACGATACTTACCCCATCTGTGAAGACCGTGAAAACATGCTATTAACCCTCTCATTTTTCCTGAAAAGAAATTAAAAAGAGATGTTTTTGTGAAAACAGTGACATCCACCATAGTAAATGATGTGATGAATCAAGAATCCTGATACTCCTCTATCATTAGAATTATTCTGAAAAATATTGGTAGGTTCTTGGAATGCGAGGGGTATGCACCTGAGAAATGGGAGGCTGCTAAAGCAGCTTTAGATGTATGGGGGCCAGGCATATTTAAAGGAACCAAAATGAGATTCATGGAGAAGAGGGTGGCGGAGGAGCATTGGGGAGTCAAGAAGGTTGAGTATGGATGCTTATCGCAGCGGGGCGGCTAGTGATATAGCAATTGGGTGGAAAAGGAAAATGTTTTGAGTTGGTTCAGTTTTTTTTGGGTTCTTTCTCAGTCTCAGTGGTGGATAAGGTGTTCGGAAGAAAAGTGAATTGGATCTTGCATGAGCCCAAGAGGGGGCACGGACTCATAACATCTAGGAGGAGTTGGAAATAGTTAGAAGGCAATGGCAGATTCCTTGGTGCATGGTGGATGTACATTTGAGGAGTAGGGATTTCACAAAAACAAGCAATCACGAGAAAGCTTCTTGTCTAAATTGGTTTAGATTTGTGGTATCCACTAGTTGGAAGGAGCAATTTTCTGTGATGCATGCCTCAGTAATTCCAAGACCATTTCAGACCACACACCTATCTTATTGGAGCGATTGATGTTTATAAGAAGGCTACACCAGTCAGATTTGAAAACAAGTGGTTGGAGAGTGAATCTTTTGTATAGAAGGTGGGAGAATGGCGGTCTAGTTTTGCCTTTGCAGGTAAACCAAGTTACATTTTCTCCAAGAAGTTGAAAGCCTTGAAAGAGGACTAAGACATGGATAAGGAGGTTTTTGGGAGGGTGGATGACAAAATCAAGGAAACCCTAGAAAAAAGAAAGAAGCTGGACAGCAAAGAAGAGAAAGTGAGATGCATGCTAGAGACTGGGTAGATAGGAAGAATCTTAAGGTAGAATTTAAACGATTATCCTGACTAAAGGAGACATGCTAGAGACAAAATTCTAGAGCTCTTTGGTTGAAACTAGGGAATAGAAATCTTTCAAAGCTAGGCTACACCCATAACAAAGTAAATTCTATTAGCAAGCTGGAAATGGATGGGGTTTTGGAGGAGGATGAGAATTGCATCGAGAAATCTGTGAAAGTTTTTACATGAGTTTTTTTTTTTGATAAGTAACGATGCTATATTATAAATCTAACTGGTAATAAGTAATACAATCATACAAGGAAGAAAGCTGTCCAAGATGGACATAAACATACAAAAAACTGACCGACTACATGACACTCAGTAAGATCCGTTGCACTTGACTCTCAAATCTCATCCATCCCCACATAACATCCCCCCAGTCGGTAACCCCGAGAAGAGCACTGCTCTTACAACTCCATCCCATGCCAACCTCTTCTCTTTCTCCTTTTTCTTATTTATCTTCTCTTGACGCGGATGTCTTTCAAGGATGTCCTCTCTAACGATTCTAGAAAAGGCTCTTGGAACCTGGTGAGGAAGAAGATTAGGAATAGATGGAGAAAACCTACGATCACTCGTGATTTCCTCCAGATTCAGAGAAAGTGTTTTGATTTCGAAGGCTTTTCAAACAACATCGATTTTTCCTTGCGTATTACAGAGAGGAGTAGAGGAAAGAGTTGTTCTGTGTTGTTCGATGGGAAAGAGGTTTTATGTCTTAGGAACATGCTTCAGGCAGCTGATGCTGTTGGAGCACGGAGTAAGAAGCTAGGTTCGTTTCGACGAAAACAATGGACGGGAACAGCAGATGTTGATAGGAATTCTGGGAGTTTTTTCCTCAGGATTTCGGTTATGTTTAACGGTAAGAGTAAAACCCTATATATCCCTAAATCTTCTGATCCTGAGGGTTGGAAATATTTCAGGTTAGTAGGAGGGAGGGTTTTGGGGGAAGAGTGGTGCGAAGGAGAAGTAAATGCAGAGGTGGTAGGGGAGTCGGAGAAAGATCATCCTCTAGAGCAGCAAGGAAAATCGAAGGCAGGGGACTTAGCGAACACAGCAATTTCCGGGTCCGATGTCGACTGTGCGCGTATTCTTTCAGTTGGTGGATCCCCTCAATTCGCTTTTTTTCTCCCGCCTAATTCTGCTCCTCAGGGACTGAATTTCTCCAGTGCACCGAGTTGCAGATCCGGCTGGTGCATTTCAATCAAGGGTGTCCCCGTCCATCTGTGGAGCCCGGACTTTACTTCGTTGATCGGAGGATTTTTTGGGGGTCTTGTCAACTCCGAGGTGTCCGCCGAGGAGGTCGAAGAAGGTTTCTTGAAGGTGGATATGAAAGTGCGCGCTGAACTCGTCTTGAGGATACCGAGATCGATCTGGCTATCAGATGGTCTCAATTGGTTTGAAGCCAGAGTTTACGTGATTGCAAAGGCGAGCTTACCAGAAACGAGTCCGTCCGATTCCATCGGAGAAGACGAGTTGAGGAAGAGGGAAGATAGCTGTCTAGTAGGGACACGAGGGCCAAAACAAGTGGTTCATTTGGTGGAAGAGGGAGACAAAAAAGATGGTGATGAGACCGTTTGTCAGGAGAGGTTGTCGGCCACTTCAAACTTGAACAAATTTTATTTATGCCCGCCTTGTCCAGATATTGCTATTGGATCCGAGTTGAGTGGTGGGCTTTCAAGGGTAGGGGGGCCCATGTTATCTAGGTCTGAGAAAGGGGTTAGAGAAGGGGAGTTTCCCCTTATTGGTGCTGGGCCGGTGCAGGTGTCTTTTGTTGGGCCGAGAAGAGTTGCCGGGCCCATTTCAACCTCCTTGATTCAGCAGACTAAAGACCAGGGGGGGTCACATGGCCTTGGTGATGTTGGGGAGGGATTAGCGCCAAGCTTTCAAGCCCCTTCTCTACTTAGAGGCAATTGGGGGAACATTGATAACCGGGTTGCTGACGACAACGGAGACTTACCTCTGAAGGTGCAAGTCAGTTCTGCTATTAAGGAGGCTCTTGATCCTGTAGCCAGGACTGTGTTGAATCTTTCCTTGAGAATGGATTCATATGAATCTGGTGTGATCGTCCCTTCTCCTCCTCGTTCGTCTTCCTCTAATCCTGTTCCTGTGGCCTCTGATTTTGAAGCTGATGTAATGGTTCTTGATAGTGAGCGTGTAGACGAGACGAAGGATTTCTGCGACCTCGTCTCTGGCTTCGATCCGATGTGGGAAATGGCAAATTTCGATCCGAAGACGAGTGTCGGAGGGTTTTCTGAGAAGACTAGTGCAGGGAACCCAGATAATCAAGAACTTATCACCAAGGTTTATCTCAGAAGATGTCCTGATCTTAATCTGAAAAGTTGGAACAAGGGTCCTCCTTTTTCTGTTAAATTGGGATCTGAAAAGTCTTTGATAACAGATTCTCTTAGTAGCGATAGATTTGGTCTTTCTCTGAAGGTCATGGTAGAAGGGGAGCCACTGAAGGCCCAGCTCGGGAATTTTTTGAATAGTTTGCAGGAGTTTTCTCACTGTAAGGAAGTTTCGTTTGACCTTGAGGAAGAAAGTCAGTCGGATTTAGAAGTCTTTTTGAACAGTTGTGGTGTGATTATTATGCCTGAAGTAGAAGGTGACCACAAGGTAGTGGTGGAGGCAGTTTCGGTTGATAAGAAAGAGGAGGCGGCTTTGCAAGGAAGGGTAGAGATTTGGTCAGATAGAGCTGTGGATAACCAAATCCTGGCCCCTTTACCGTTGGCTAGACGCTCTGATGATTCCTTCAGGTTAGAAGTGGAGGGAGAGTTTGACGCATTTTTAGGCGAGTTCTTTACTGATAATGATAATCTGGGTGAGGCAGAAATATCAGAATGGGTGTTAAATAAATTGATTAGTTTCGGTGGGTTTGTTGGAGTTTCATGGGAAGGTTTTCAGCAAGAAGCTATGGATCTGTTCACTGCTATAGAAAAGAAGAATATGGAGGATGGTGTGAGAAATAAAAGATTAAGAAAAGAATTGAAGAAGCTTAGTTGGGGAGTAAAAGAGACAGCTAACTCAGGGAAGAAGAAAGTAGGTAGAAATATGGATAAGGTGGAAGTCCAAGGGGGTTTGTTGGAATTTAAATGAAGACTAAGATTCTATCTTGGAATGTAAGGAGATTATTAAGATGGCTTTGAAAGAGTGGAATCCTGACATAATTATGTTTCAAGAAACTAAATTAGAGAGGGTGGATAAGGAGTTACTGGCCCAGCTTTGGGGGAGTAGAAATATTGGTTTGGCACAGAAATCTGCAGTAGGTGCATCCGGTGGAGTTTTGTTGGCTGGGAAAGGTGATTTGTTCGATTTAGTACACTCAGAAGTAGGAGAATTCACTGTTTCGGTGGTCTTGCTTGAAAAGGGGGATAATGGAGGTCTTAGAATGGTGTCATCAGTCTATGGACCCAACGACCATAGTTTGCTTCAGGACTTGTGGACAGAACTAGAGAAACATAGGAGGGGGTGGAATATCCCTTGGAGTGCTGGTGGGGATTTTAATATCATAAGATTTTGTTCGGAAAGAACAGGATGTAGTAACTTTAGTTCTTATATGCAGAGTTTCACTTACTTCATAGAGCAGAATAATTTTATTGAAGTGCCGTTGATCGGGCCGGAATATACTTGGTCTAACAATCAGGACACTCATATCAGTTCTAAGTTGGACAGGTTTCTTATGTCTCTCGAATGGGAAGATTCCTTTGCTAATGTGCAAGCGATTTCTTTACCTAAAGCTACTTCTGATCACACACCTATTATGCTGATTTGTGAGGATATATTGGATAAAAAGAGCCATTTCTGTTTCGAAAACATGTGGCTGGAGGAAGATTATTTTGTTTCTATGGTGGATAAGTGGTGGAATAATTTTGAGGTTAGTGGCTCTGCGAGTTTTGTGTTTTGCAGAAAACTTAATTGTTGAAAGGCGAACTTAAGAAGTGGAACAAGGAAAAACTGGGAAGAGTGGAGAATAGAATGGGGATTTTGTTGGAAAATATTCAGGTTTTGGATGACAAAGAAGATAAAGGGGTTATGAGCAGTGTAGAGAGAAGAGAGAGGGAGCAACTTAAAAAGGATCTTGCCAAGGTCGCTAAGATGGAGGAAATCTGTTGGAGACAAAAATCTAGGGCTATTTGGCTTAAGGAAGGAGACAAAAACACTAAGTTCTTTCACGAGATGGCCAATGCTAGAAATAGGGTGAATACCATCAAAAGGATTGAAGTGGACGGGGTTGTTTTTGAAGAGGAGGAGAAGATTAAGGCAGCCATTGTAGATTACTATAGTAATCTTTTTAAGGAAGGACAGAACATTAGACCCTTTTTAGATGGTATGGAGTTTGAGAGTCTACATTCTCAAGAAGCGAAGGATTTAGAAGTGGAGTTTT
>JAUPMG010022612.1:0-11340 GCA_031762675.1 Pachysandra terminalis | reverse complement strand
GGGCCCCCCCCCCCCCCCCCCCCCCAAACAAAAAATGCATTATGTCCTCCCGATGGTCCCTAAAAAAGTACCTCTAGTGCAAGAAGAGTAGGAAAAAAAGTAAGTACTGATCAAAATTCAGTTTGATAACCCCTAGGATTCCAAGCCACATTGTGTCTGCTAACCATCGAAAATGAGAAGGCTATCAACATCCAATCTTTCATAACATTGAAAAAACATATAGCCCCATGACCTCCGGGAAGGAACAAAGCCACAAAGTGACTTAAGACATCAACAACTCTATGGTAGACTGTCTCCTACATCTTATATCCTCGAAGAACAATCTTACTCCTCTCTTCCCTCATAACGTCATATGGTAGCTAAGAAAATAGAGATATACAACTTCTTGCCCCTTTTCCATAGACCAAAGAATCTCCACTAGAAAAACAACTACATAACATTGACCAGCATAACCCAATCCATCCCCATCAAAGAAAGAAGCACAATACCTCTCCAGCAAACATACAGCAAAGAAATATGGTCGAACAACTCATTCTCAACCAAGCACATGATACAAAGCTGGGGAGACAACAATAAAAATTTCCTTCTCTTTTGGAGGTATTAATTTTATATAGTAGTGCAATCTAGCAAGTCGCAAATGCTTTAATGCTTGAAAGAAGTAAGAACAAAAGGTTTCCACATGAAAGCATGTGAGGGATCATGTGATCCCCATCGTAAACAGTATGGGAAAAGATCTAGTATAGGACACCTTTACTGGGTCAAGTGTCTGAACTCGAGTATCTAAGCAATCTAGATAAACAAAAACATCTAGGGTCATCCATCACAAGATCCTCATCTCAGCAACGCTGATCCTATAAGCATGTTACCTAATGATTAAAAAAAATATATAAGTATGTTACTTTTTTGTTGTACATTCCACACCATACATCACATATAAACTTTGAAGTTTCACTTGATTGGAATACATTGATCAAATAGCACTTCAAAAGCACCTCTCAACTTAAGCCATCCAACTCTAATTCTATAAGCAACATCATCATTAATATCACCCTTTTTATGGATAACTGATCTAAGATAAGAGACGTGGCTATTTTTGGGAATCACCTAATTCTTAATTCTTACCATTGTTTCACCTCTATCACCATTTGTACTAGAGTTATATTCCATATCCTACGTCTTGTCTTGTTGTAAACACTTTGATTCCAAGGTACTCCATAATTCAACTTTTGCATTTGTTCCCTCTCTAGTTTGATCCACAACATGAAACCAAGTAGGGCTGTAAACGAGCCGAACCGAGCTTTTTCCCAGCTCGGCTTAGGCTCGTAAAATTTGGATTAGGCTCGGGCACGGCTCAAGCTCGGAAAAAATTTCCGGGCTCAGGCTCTGATCAAGCTGGCTAATTTTTTAAGGCACAGACTCGGCTCGAGAAAAGCTCGGCTCATGTTTACACGAGTCATTAATTTTGTATCTAAATCAAATACAAATAACTAAGTATTTGACTTAAACACGACTCGTGTAAAATGATTAATATATATATATATATATATATATATAATACTTATGATACGTAAATTTATATATCATATATGATCGAGCCGAGCTTTAACCAAGTCGAGCCTATCCAAGCTCGGCTCATGCGAGCCCAGCCCAAGCCGAGCTAGCTCGGCTCATTGACAGCCCTAAAACCAAGTTTTCCTAAGTTCATAACTGCATAATACACCCATACAGAAGCATTTAATGATGTAATGTGTGTTAAGTTGTGATTCAAACAGAAGATGACTTCAGGCTATTTGTTTGGCAAGTGGTATCTAAACACAATATGATATATGGACTAACAGCTAAAGATAACCTCTGATTTAATTGCAATCCAGCTACTGTTTATCTACCAGCACACCAATATAAAACTTCCAACACTCACTTCAGATAAATAAAATAAAAGAAAAGAAAGAAATGGAATGAAGTTGCATAGTTCAATATCTTGATACGATAAAGTTGCATTGAATATAACTTGTATGGAATATGATCAAAATCCTCATGAAGAATTTAATTGTTTACTTATTATTCTGAACTAATCTTTCTGAAACCAATTTCACCTCAAACTGTTATGCCATAATGCTTTAAATTTACATGCTGAAGATCAACTCCCATAGTTGTGTGATATTTTCTTACTAGAACAAAAAATGCATTCATAAATGGGGTGGAAAACAATTAGCTCCACCCAAGAAAAAAAGAACAATGTTTTATTTATTCACACAATACAATTAACAATTCCTTTTTATCGATTATTGAGTATACTATTCAGTTCCTTCAATGACCAAACCCCATTAATAGGCAAGGCCCACACAGGACCGCCCAATCATTTGTATATTTGTACGGCCTGGCTCATCCTTGGATAAGTCAAGGATTAGATAGGTCAGGCTGGGCCTATACTTTGAATCCAAAGATCGGGCCGGCTGGGCTTGGACATATTGTGTGCAAGCCCAGCATGTTGCCACCCCTAGTTTAACCCTAAACTACCAAAAGAAAAATAAAATAAAAAACAATAAAACAGTGGAAAATCTGGAGCAGCTAAAAAGGATACTAAATTATGAAATTGACATCTCTTATTACCTAAAAGAAGGATGCACTAGGATGACAAATCCAACCATGTCAAGAACACAAATCTCAGTTAACTTTTTTTTATTTTTGATAATTGATGAATTTTATAAAAGTGGGAAAAAAGGGAGATTACAACCATAGCTTAAGGGATGACAAAGCACAAATCTCAGTTAAATGATGCAAATGTTCCAACTCCCAAAGTAAAGGTGCCTCTTTCACTAACCCGCAAAACCTCAACTAAGTAAACAAGTGTTCTAAAGTCAGGCCGAACGTTCCAGTCTAAATGCCAATCGAATATCTCAACAGTTTGGTTCAACCCCAGTCCAGTTTGGTTATTAAAACATTATGAACCAGTTAAAAAGGATGAAAACAAATTGAAACAGATTTATCTACTTTTTTCTTTAATTAAGTACGTTTACACACTCTCCCGGTTGTCTAGGTTTGAAATTCCAATCGAACCAGGTTGAACCGGAGCATCCTCCTCACCGTTACATGCATGGCCCAGTTCTTAAAACATTGATGTAAAGCCCTATGGTACTATCAATTTGTCATGTTTATGCGGATATATGAGTGCCTTGGTATGGAAATGGGGGGAGGAGGCTTTTTCCAAATATGGGAACCAAAAGCACATTTCACATTCCACCATCCAGCCTATAAGATTCCTGATATAAGATGGGAAAAAAAAGCATAATTTAATAAATTGTAATGACTAGATGATCTGCAGAAAAATTGTGGGTATTGGTATGGAAATAAATAAATATATTATTCCCGGCAATTATGGGTAACAAGGACAAGGTTCAAGGAAACAAATATTAAACAACACAAGTGAAACTAAATTTTATTAAGTTCATGACTCAAGATTAACATCAATGAAAAGCACTCAAGTGATATAACACGTGCATCCAAAATCAAGTCCAGTTCAAAAAGGTTACACTTGGCAAGTGTTATTATTAGGATACACATAAATTAGCCTCTCAACTGAATGATACCAGTGATTTAATTACATTCCAGATTACATTAGTATACCAATAGACCAATCTGAAACTAAGAATCCCGATATAATGATGTTGTAAATGTAATTAATATGGGATATAATTAAAGCAGTTTGGAATCAAATTGTATTATACATACTTAAAGATCTTCATCAAATAGTTACACCCCTCAAGTGAATATGCCATAACAATCATACAGGATTTAACTGTTTGCGTACTGTTTTAATTGAATCTTTCAGGAACCAACTTCACCAAAAACGAACATGTCATTATGCCATAAATTTACATGTGATTGAAAGTCTCCCATAACCAGGACATATCTGCATACTTTAAAAAAAAAATGCTAAATGTGAAGAACAAATAACTCGACCTAAGAAAAAATATTGACATGGTACAACTAGTAATTCCTTTTTATCTATCTACTATCAATTCAACCTTAGATGCATTCCTCTTTAACTAGAAATGATGAATGCCCACATAATTCTGAGCTCAGGACCTCCGAGCTAACAAATCTCACAATATATGTAGCACAAAAGATAATATAACATTGAATGAGCGATTTTAATAGGTCCAATGAATTAGAAGTGTACTGAACTGAATGGTACTTCTTTTTACAGCCCACAAATCAGAGTACAAACCTCACCTACCCAAAAGAAATAAAAGGAGCAAAGGAAAATCTGAAGTACGTACCAACATCTCATAAAAAAATAACAATTATCACCTACAAGTATGTACTAGGATAACCAATCAAACCATCTCAAAAACTAACTCCTCTTAAATGACAGATCTGTTCTACATCCCACATCAAAATACCCCTCTCCCCAACTTAAAAATTCTGGACAACGTAAGACCTTATAATCCTATCAAATTAGTCATATTTCTGCAAACCCATCCTGAATTCAAATCCTCTTCTATCAGACATCCCACAGCAAAATACCCCTCTCCCCAACTTAAAAATTCTGGACAACATAAACCCCTATAATACTATCAAATTAGTCATATTTCTCCAAACACATCCTGAGTTCAAATCCTCTTGTACCATTTCTACTACCACCCCAAACCATGGGATGGGGAGCTGTACACATCACACCCTGGTCAACAAAGAAATTAACAGCACAAACCAATATCATTCCATTAAACAACCAAATTAAGTAACTTTTACCCCGAAACTAGCTGAAAAACATCAAGAAAAACAAAATATATCACAAATCCAACAAAATATACTCAGATCAAGCCTCCACAACACCTAGAAATGAAAACAACATAGAGCAAAAGAGTAATCAAAGAATTTCGAGGTGTTACCGGCGCTGCAAGATGTAGGAGGATCCTTCTGGAGATCCTTGAGCTCTTTCAAGATCCGCTTCGAAGCCATGGCGAAACCCTGCCTGACAGAACCCTAGATCGCCTCAGATAAAGCAGAAAACAAAAAAAAACAAAAGAGAGAGAGAGAGAGAGAGAGAGAGAGAGAGGAAAGTTTGCAGAGAAGATATGAAAGTGGAAACCGACCGAAAGGGGGATCAAAGGACATAAAAGCATACCTGAGAAAAAGACGATCCTCCTCCTCCTTTCTTTCTTTGTTTTCCGTTACCGGCAATGGTAGGAATCAAACACTCCCGAGCAATGACTTTTTATAAATCAGCGTCGTCGGCTAAAGCTTTTAGAACAACAACACTCAACCGCCCCCTGATTGGCTAGTTTTCCTGTGGGCCCACCTGACAATTTGGTACCCGGTTGACCCCCATTTCGCTTCTAATCTTTCAGAACAACTGTTTTGCCGGTCAAAAAAACGTAACTTGCGAGTCATTACATGCTCCCGTCTTTCGGTTTTTTTTTTTGGGTCTTAACTCTTAACCACGTGATTTCCCACACCTAGATAGGTGCGGGACTAGTCCAGGGCAAGCATTAAAGGCAAATTCTTGTCCACGAGTGCTTTTAGTATAATTCGAATTTAAGACTTATCTCTAGAGCTATTCACTAGAGCCCAACTTATTACCAATCGAGTCACATACCGATGGTTCATGCTCCCGTCTATTACACCAATAATTATTGCATTCATTCATATATAGAGTTAGTCTACAATATCGACATTTTCTCATCTGACATTTTCTTCTCTGTATAGTAAAAAACTTCATATAATACATATAAAATCTCAAATCCTTAAAATGGTTGGTACTATGCTGAGGTCGGCAGAGTAAAATTCTACATTAACATATGGTATACTAGCATATATCCCATGCGATGCAGTGGATCTAAAAAATATCTCTAATCTATATAACTTATAGTACAAAGGGGAGAACCACCGTCCATTTTTGGTTCTCCTCTTTTCATCGATATCCTTACTTGAATTTGTTTAGAAAAGACAAATTAGCCACTTTTTTTTTGTCTAAAGACAAATTAGCACCTTTTTTTAATGGTTAATTATATTTACATCCCTCGTATTTTTATTAATTATAGATATATTCCTATGTTTTTTTTACGGTTAACTACGATACATCTCTCCTATTTTATTAATTATAGATATACCTCTGTATTTTATGATATTTATCTTTTAAAGTTTTGTACAGCTCATATTTTTATCAATTACAAACATATCCCTATATTTCATAATATGTCACTTCTACCTTTTGAATTGTGATATATTTTATATTTTTTATCTTTTTTTGTCTCAAGACAAAGTAGCAGCTTTTTTTAATGATTAACTACGTTTACATCCCTCATATTTTTATTAATTATAGATATACTTCTATACTTTTTTTTACGATTAACTACATTACATCTCTCATATTTTATTAATGATAGATATACCTAAGTTTTGTACAATTCATATTTTTATCAATTGTAAACATACCCCTATATTTCATGATATGCCACTTATATCTTTTGAATTTTGATATATCTCATATTTTTATCAATTACAAATATACCTCTAAAGAACCACCTCTTTTGGTACTCTCATTTTTCATCAACGTGTTTGACAATGACAAAATCAATTTTAAAGTTTTTTCTTTTAAATAATTTTTAAAATACATGTATCCTTCATTTTTGTCTTTTTTCTGTAAATTATTTTTATAAAATGTAAGTCATTAATTATTCTTTGTCTTCTTGCTAGCCATAGAACTTGGCATTCAATGTTTTATCCCACTACATCCTTTGATATATTTAAAAACTGTAGGTATGTTCCTTTTATTTTTTGATCACTACAAAATACCTAGTCTTTACCAACGGTCCAAAATCACCGGAATATATACTATGACCGTCGTTTAAACCATTCTCGACGGTCTAGTCAACAACCGAGAAATCCTTCACTAGGGAAGGGATTGTCGGCGGTCTTAACGACGGTTTTATAAGACCGCCGAGAAATAAACAGGTTTTCTCGGCGGTCTAAAACCGCCAAACAAACAATTTTTAACGACGCGTTTTGAGGGTTAACAGCGGTCAAAGACCGCCGCCTATATCTCATATTTCTCGGCGGTCCTAAACCGTTGGCAAAGATGGCTAATGCAATGGTTTATATTCTTATTATCGACAGTTTAGACTGTCGATAATATGTTATATATCACAGCGGTTCTATAAGACCACCGACATATAGTATGTTTAATGACAGTCATTTAGGATTGCCGTTAATAGTCTGTTTTTTTAAGCATTTCCTTATTTCTACAAGATTACGAACCTGTAAATAAACCTGTACAAGAGCAAACACTACAATTCAAGTCTATTAAACCTACAAGTAAACCTGTACAAGAGCAAACACAATTCAAGTCTATTAAACCTACAAAGTAATTAAACTTGTACAAGAACAAACACAATTCAAGTCTATTAATTAAACTTACAAGTAAACCTGTAAAAGTCTATTAATATTTAATTCAACAACAAACGCAAATGTCAAAGTACATATAATGAAACTAGTGAAGAAAAATGTTGATCATGAACGTCTTCGGGCCGCTGCTAATTTCCTCTACCATACAGTACAGATTATATAAACTAATCTAGTTATCATGCTTACAGAAAATAAAAATAAAATAAAAGTAAAGACTATAGATATAAGATCTAGATTCTACTTGACGAGTCATATTCAATATCAAGCGCTCTAATGCAACCACTTTATCATTTGTCTGGCCTTGGATAGCAGATAGCTGAGCAAAGTCCCCATCCCTCTGAACCTGGGCAACAGCTAGCCGAGAAATCTCATCATCTTTCTGAGCGAGCAAAGTCGCAAGGCAGAGACCTTTGCCTCTTGACTCATGCTAGCCTATCTCCTGGAGGACTCCGACCACAATCGGGTTGGGGTAAGTCCCATCCCCATCCTGTGGACCCGCCCGGGTTTCTCGGATCCTATGACCCGAGAGTATAAGTCATCACGGGCCGTGCTGTCATGTGAGTCCTCCGGAAGCATCGCTCTCAATTCTTGCATTTCCCTATGCATGCAAAAGAGAAGATATAAGGAATATAATTGAACTCCGGAAGCGTCGCTCTCAATTCTTGCATTTTCCTATGCATGCAAAAGAGAAGATATAAGGAATATAATTGGAAAGCAACATAAGCATTCATTCAGTTTTTGTATCAAAAGTCAAATTAGATCACCACTACAAAATTCTTCCATTTAGCGGTTAGCCGCTAGGTAACCACTAGTGTGCTTTTTAGGTAGCCTTCGATCCAAACTTGTATTTTATCTTAGAAAACTTTTTGAACACCTGTAATATGTTAAACTAAGTATGTTAGGCCTATTCACAAGTCCTATAAGTGCCTTTATAAAAAAATTGACCACCTTGAACCTCTTTTTCACTGATTTTGATTTTCAACTAGACCTTGATATTTTGCAAATGTGAGGGGAATGTGATTTTTATGATTTCTATAGCTTAAGCAACCTTAAATACATCTGCTCACATGTTTGAATTGTATTTTATTGCTTTGTATAATCTTATGCTAATATGTGTGTTTTTAGGTGATTACTTGTGCTGAATTTGCCTAGGACCATGAAATTTTGCAAATGTGGGGGGGATGTGATTTTTATGATTTATATAGCTTATGCAACCTTAAATACATTTGCTCACATGTTTGAATTGGATTTTATTGCTTTGCATAATCTGTTATGCTGATATGTGTGTTTTTGGGTGACTACTTGTACTGAATTTGCCTAAGACCGTGAAATTTTGCAAATGTGGGGGGGAATGTGATTTTTATAATTTTTATAGCCTTAAATATATCTGCTCACATGTTTGAATTGGATTTTATTGCTTTATATAATCTGTTATGCTAATATGTGTGTTTTTGGGAGGCTATTTGTGCTGAATTTGCCTGGGACCATGAAATTTTGCAAATGTGGAGGGAATGTGATTTTTATGATTTCTATAGCTTAAGCAACCTTAAATATATCTGCTTACATGTTTGAATTAGATTTTATTGCTACGTATAATCTGTTATGCTGATATGTATGTTTTTGGGTGACTACTTGTGCTGAATTTGCCTAGGACCATGAAATTTTGCAAATGTGGGATAAGGAGGAATGATTGATAAGTTACTATTTGTATGGCTGGTTGGTTGCTCATGGTGTGTATGTGTTGTTGATCATGGATTTTTGGGAGTGTTGCTGTTCATAAATGTTATGAGGGGATGGTGTTGTTTTAGTCTCTAAAACACATGAATTGATGAGGATGCATACTTTATCAGCTTCTGATTATGCTAATATCGGTTAGCTAAAGATATTGGCCGAAGAGACTATAGTATCCATATTAAATTATGAATCCAAGGCACTTTAAACACCAATATTTTTTCGTACTAGACAATTATCTTAGACCTAATTTCTATTCTATTCTAAGGCCCATTTTACATATGATAGGTTGCCACAATGAGTATGACTTGTTGATTCTTGGCCTTCAATGATGCGAGATTTGGGTTCGGATACAACTGTAGAGCTTTCAAAGGAATCTTCATGGAATTTTCATGAAATTGAAAACCAAGGGAATGATAGATTTAAATATGGCACTAACAATATCTCCCTTTGTTAATTTCATGAAAAAACCTATTCTAAGCAACTACAGACTCAAAATTAACACTATGAATGTCTGCTTACAAATAATACAACAAATAAACATAAATAAGGCACACACAAGATGTCATAGGCTCCATTAAGATCTTGGTCACTAATCCCCCCTAAGAATATGCTTGTTTCAATACATGTTATTAATATAGATGAAAAACCAATACATTCTTGCTGGGTATAACTCTCCCCTTTTTGTCATAACTTGACAAAGTTTTGACTCTATAAGAAGGAGATAAATACAATTTTTCCTTTAAATATTTTACTATAGAAACACAAGGAAAAAGATCATAGCACATTAAAGATTTTACTATAAGCAAATGTATTGTTTTCCTATAAATATTTTACTATATAGATGAGGAAAACATATTAGGCTTCATGAAATCATGGACAAAGATTTACCTATATAAGTGCCATGGACATGAAGTAGTGAGAAAAAATGAAATAATATTCAAGAATATTATAACTATTTGGATGGTCCAGATAGTGATTTGACTTACAAATCTCATACCCAGACTGTCCAGATAACTATTTGACTTACAAATTTCATACTGGAACGGTCCAGATAGCCATTTAACTTACAAATCTCATACCGGGACGGTCCAGATAGTGATTTGACTTACAAATCTCATACCCGGACTGTCCAGATAATTATTTGACTTACAAATCTCATCTCGGGACGGTCCAAATAGCCATTTAACTTACAAATCTCATACCCAGACTATCCAGATAATTATTAAACATACAATATACACTAGAACAATTACATTAAGCGCTTTCAGAAGCATTTTCATCAAAATCCAATTCATCTTCGGTTGATCTTTCATCTTCGATCGGTTCTTCATCTTCGGTTAATTCTCCATCCTCAATAGGAGGTGTGTTGTGCTCATTCCGTTGTTGGGATGTGGGTAACAGTTGACAACCACCACCTTCAACAGTTTGTCCTGGCACGCCCTCCCTCACCCAACTAACATCACAATCTTGGTGATATTCCGTTCTATCTAAACGTTGATCAACAAATGGATCATTCTCTACAAAATCAGCATTAACGCCAGTAGAATCACCATCCATGTCAAACAAGTCCCTAGGTTTGGTCTTTATCACAGCATGCCACTCTGGTTCATTGGGGTCATGAACATAGAAGTCTTGTTCTGCCTGAGATGCTAAAACATAGGGTTCATCAGTACGTTCGAGCATGGATAACAACCTGTTAAAGTTGACGACTGTGAACCCGAACTCATCTTTCTTGATTCCTCGTCCCTGTGCCATCACATCTGTCAACTCACACTTGAACATAATGAACTTTAATCTTTATGAGTATGCCAACTCTACAATATTCGTTAATCGACCGTAATATGTAATTTCGCCTGCGATTGGGTTTTTGTCTCTTACAGATGCATAACTTGCAGTACTCACAATTACTGCAACTCCACTATTTTGATTTTTTCGTCCGATCTCCTTGTCTACAGTACGAAATCTATACCCATTTACAATGTAACCTTTGAACCATTTTGCAATTGATACTAGACCGTGAGCCAGTGAGATGACATCGGTGGGTACCTCAATATTTGCCCCTAATAGTACATTAACCTAATGTGAAACACAGGTGGTTCGATTAGTCTACATTCTATCTCTTGTGAAAAACAGACTTGATGGAAGATAACAACTTACCTCTTTTTTGAACCAGTCAATGAACTTTTCATTGTGCATCCT
>JAUPMG010022591.1:0-15071 GCA_031762675.1 Pachysandra terminalis | reverse complement strand
TTCGTGTTGGGGCTTTGAGCCTAATTGTGAAGCTGTGTGCCTGAAATGAGATAGATGTGTTGGCTGTAGGCCTACAAAACTGAATGCTCCTATTCCTGTCCAATATTAGGATTCCACATGCTAAGTTTGATTAGAGTACTAGAGACTTGACTGTGTTCTAGGATTGACTTGGGAGCTTAGATAGATCCTTATGACTAGCTATCTGGGGATTTGGTTCTGATCTTTCCAAATTAATCTATGAACATAATTTTTTATTAGAGTTGAGACTCTAACACTTTGGATTGACATTAGGTGGTTAGAATGGTAAGTTTAGTTTAATCGACTATAGAATGTTTGTGATGGTTTCTAAGGGTTTATCGACGTGTATGGGCGCGTGGATAAGTAGCCTTTGGACATTATCACTAAGATCCTAATATTGTTAATGTTGCATCATTGCAGTGCTTATGATGTATTCCAATGGATTGTTTTCGTGTATGGGCGCGTGAGCAGCTTTCACGGGAATCTACCATTTGTGTTTCCTAGGGTAGGCATTCATACGATGGTTAGGTGAAGTGGAAGTGTGCCTTAATGGAAATATTTGGGGGTTGCCTAGTCCCCGTAGGTTGAAAGTCCTACAAAAAGGGAACTTGATTTATGGTTAATAGAGTGATGAGATGGTTGCAACCGAACCATGGGTTAGCGCCCGAATCGGTAAGAAGGGCTGCCGGATGTCCCTGGATCACAGTTTCCAAAGTTGTGCATTGATTACCGAGGATACTTGGCACGACATCTAAACACAGGTCTTTCTGCACATCATATTGCATGCTTTAATTGAGCATGTTAGAGCATTTGAATTTCATTCATTCATAACCTCATATCATATAATTGTGTATTGTGTTATGACTAGTATATTGATGGGTACATGATATTATGTTATTTGTCTCAAATTATCTGGATCATGCTTATTGAGTATTCAATACTTATGCTGTTTGTTAATGACTGCAGGTTGAGATGGGAGACATTGGAGGAGGACCACTGATTTATTTTATTTAATTGATTTCATTGTTAAGACTTCAATATATTGAATCTTTATAAATTTGATTTGGATGTAAGGCTCATCTGATGCCAATTGACTTTATATTCTTTTGAACTCTGATGTAATAATGTAGGTTTTACTTCCGCTACTTATACTCTGTTAATTATGAATTAAATTGAGTTTATCTTATGCCTTGTGTGATACGTAATCTGTGGTTCAGTGTTGGATCCCGAAGATCGCGCCCTAAGATTCGTGCTCTTTCCACATGGGGAGTTGTGCCTGATCTAGGGCGTGACAGTATGTAACAAAAGCACTATGTAGTAGTCTGTTCGACCCTTGTCTGGTGAACCAACCAGGGGATTTTGACTATTATCCAGATTAATTTATGTATGTTGCATACCTGAATTTATTGTGTAAGATTATCATGCTAATAAAATTATGAGGATAACATATGTATGTGAGAACTCCATGAACATTGCTATGATAGTGCTATGTGATGAATAATTGAGCATAATAGGATTGGTATGAAATTAAGATGTTTTATATATAATTGCATAAGAAATGAATGTGTGTGTGTGTGTGTGTGTGTGAATGGTACCACGAGATCAATATATTCATGTTAGGTGGTGAAAATCCTAATACTCAGTTATGATGTGTATAAGGCATGCACAAAGTATGATAGTTCAGGTATATACTATGCATTCAAGCATTATTATGTAGTGTTAAGTGTTAAGAGAGCTTATGGAGAAAGATTGTTCCTGAATTTCCATTTGAGATGGAAGTTAGGTGGTCAATGTCCACCTTGGATTGATATTCCCTGAAGGACTAGGGTTCGTCCCGCGCCTTGGGTTATAATTCCCAGAAAATGGTAGGTTCCATTCATACCTTTGGGTTGCATTCCCCAAAAAATGAAGAGGGATTGTTTCGGTCACTCCTTGGGTTAATTAATTCCCATAAAATTTGATGGAGATGAGGTTACTATTGATAAGCAAGGCTTAACAAGAGACAAGACATAATACATACATTCTAGAATAGGGAAATTTTCTTTGTATTCTTTCATTACTCATACATATCGTTGAATTATGTGTTTGATTGCATTTATCGTAGCATTCAGCATCTCATACACTCTTTCATTATTTAACATCTTTACATGACTATTCTGTTGTGTGTTACTAACATGTTTATTATGGTTACGATAACGTATATATCCATTGTATGATATGTGATAACATGAGAACATAGACTAATGATTTCTTATTAAGCCTCAACAGCTCATGCTTTTAAGCGACAATATTCCAGGTAAACAATGAAGATAGGAGAGATGATGCTGCGATTGTGGACAGCTTCTTTTGAGACTTGTTTTATTTCATAATCGACTCCATGTTTAAAATTTGGAAATGTAATATATTTTAAAGACCAAGTTTATTGAAATTCCTTTTAGGTCAAAGTTTGATATAAGAATATTGATTTTAGAATTTTATTCAAGCCTTTCGCATTGTTTCTATTACTCTGTTGTATTATGAATGATGTTCATATGAGTTATTTGTTGTCCAGTTGACTGAATTCAAGGGTTGGATTCAAAGGTCAGATCTTGAGATCTGTGAGCAGATATTGATTATCATCCTACGGATTTTGGGGCATGACAGAAACCCTTTGGCTGATCCATATAGATCTCCTCATCCAGTTCTCCACTGATAAATGCAGTTTTGACACCATTTTGATAAAGCTCCAAATCTCAGTGTGTGACAATAGCTAGAATGAGACAAATGGAGGCAAATAAGACTACTAATGAGAATGTCTTAGTCTACACCCTCTCTATAGATATAACCCATTATATAGGTACAACCTTGTGCCACCAGACGAACCTTGTATCTCTATACACTTCCATCTTCGTTGAACTTCACCTTTATGACCCACTTCATTCCAATGGTCTTGCCTCTAGGGGAAGATCAACAAGTTCCCAGACTTAGTTCTTCTCCATGGAAGCCATTTCATCTTGCATAGTAATCATCCATTTCTGTGAAACATGTGATGATAATGCCTTCTGGTATGAACCAAGCTTATCATCATCTAGTGTGGCAATCATGCCCTCTATCATAAAACGATGAGGAATCTGTTCACGACTACTCATACGCACATATTGTTGGAATTTGTGTCCTCTGGGACCCTCCGACTAGCTGGTAATCCACTCGCACTGTCCATAATATCTCTAGAATCCGTAGGATCTTGCTAAGAACCGATGTTCTCATGGTGTTTGGATATGGGGTAATCTCCATTGATCCCAACTCTGGTTCATTCAACATCCTCATTGAAATCCACATCATGTGACTCAATATGTGTTAGACCCTGAAAGTGCTGATAGAGATGTCCTAGAGGGAGGTGAATAGGTTTTAAAAACATTTTATGTTGAATTAATTATTCTTTAATACCAATGTCCATGTTATTATTGATTAACAAGTACGACTATGATCAAATAAACTAATAATTTATGCAATTATTATAATATGCCAGTAAGTAAGATCTACCAATAGAATAATGTAAGCAAACACAAATGGCACACGATTTATAGTGTTTCAGCACGTTGGCCAATGTCCACTCCGTAGGGCACCTCGCAAGGTCCCAAGGAATTCACTTGGCTAGTTTTCCAATGGGCTCACCACCAACCACTAAAACTGAGTTTACATACGGTGCACCTCCGATCGTTACAATGAGGTTTTTAACTTGGCTCACCTCGAACCGGGGTTTCTCTTAAGGTGGTTCGTTTCTTCCAATCTACATCCACCGTAAATATTTTAATAAAATTAAAAAAATGGTTAACCTGCCTCAAGATGATTTACCAATGTGTGCAAGTTTGATGAAAAGTTCAAAGCCCAATCTTCTCGCACAAATCCTCCCATCGCTCCTTTGTTGTAGATCCTCCAATGGATGGATAACAAAGAGGACAAGGGCCTTATAACCCAAGGAAGTGTGTGTGTGTGTGTGTGTGTGTGTGTGTGTGTATGAATCTACCTATATATTCCTACACTTCTAGGCTTAAGAACCTGGCGCAATCTATCTTCTTCTTAATAATGAGTATGTAATACTCAAACCATCTAAGAGGGAAGAAGATAGAGAGGGGTTGATCTCCTAATAGCTATTTTCCTTTAGGCTTAGGGTTTTTCAGCTCTCCTAGTTCTATTATGTCTCTTCGATTGTTCTATATATAATAAGATCCTCTACGTATAATTCTCGATCAACCCACAAAAGGGGTTGATCGACCTCGGAATCCCAACTACTAAGATTGGAAAGTATAACGGCTAGATTTTTCCAAATCCGCAACACCCAGTCGACCAGACCATTCGGTCAGTCGACCAAGCCCTGGGTAAGTCAAAGGGCTTTCCCCTATTGGGCGCGTCGGGAAAATCAACCCGGCCGACCCAGTCAACTGGACAAAAATGATGGATTTACCCAATGATTGCAAGGTCTGCAAAATAGTGGGGTGTTGTTCTGCGACCGGGAAGCCGTTCGGTCGATTGGAACCGGCCGGACATCCTTAGGTCAACCAGGCCTTAGGAATACTTGTTTTTACCAAAATCTAAGGTCTTTCCTGAAAGACCATCCAAGGCAGTACCCAGTTCTTCGAACCAAGTGTCCAGATGACCGTGGTTTGCTAAAAGCCCCTTAAATGTAAAGGGCACTCAAGCTCCTCTGAAACTCAGTCAATTATATCAATTTGGCACTGGGTTTCTAAGGATTTCCTAGTGTATATTAAGTAATACTTACTGTGTCTAGGGGCATACAATGGATACGACTACTTTAGCTTGACCTTCCTTGGGTCCGTATCGGTCTTGATTTTCACTTGAGAGCACAGACAAACGCACAAGGACTAAGTCATTAAATTGAAAAACTTAGGGATGTCAAGGATTTTCCTATGACCTTAACAATATTCCCCTTTGTCAATTTGTGACAAAAAGACCTAGCCCAGGTGCTACACTCATAATAAAAAAAGGGATTTTAACAGAGGTCATAGAAAGACTGCCATTATATGAACTTACTTAGGGGGTCTTATGAGACCGCCGATATTTAATATTATTAACAACGGGCTTAGTAACGACCACCGAGAAAGGTTAACTATTGACGGCGGTTTTTATTAGACCGTTGAGAAAGGTTAGGTATTGACGGAGGTCTTTATTAAACTGCTAAGAAATGTCATTCCCAATATCGCACGAAAACCCGTGTGTGCTCGCGCGAAAACCCTATTTTCTCTCCCACCCTCACAACTCTCTCTTCTCCTCTCCCTCTTGATTTTCACTCTCTCTCTCTCTCCCTCATGATTTCCCCTCTCTCTCGGTCGCCTCACCTCTTAGTCACTGTCACCTCTCTGTCACCGCCACCGCTCACAATTTCCTTGCTCTCTATTTATTGTGGTTGCTTAAACCCCATTCTTCTCTATCTGAATCCATCGAACCCTAAGAAACTCTACAATTTCAAATCAATCGAACCCCATCTCCATTCTCTTTTCCTTCCAACTCAACAAGTCCCAAGCCTTGCCATTTCTGTTATGCAACATTGATCGATCCCCATTGTAGTCCCTGCCATCATTCAAGTCCAACCAAGAAGGCTCAAGATCATATGCTTATGCAATTCAAGGGCTGTTAAACATCATACAAGTAAGACCTAGGAATTTTATATTTGTTTGAATAAGATCATGGTTGCTTCAATGCATTGATCGAATCGCCATATATGCTATTTTGCTTTCTATGATAGTCTTCTTCCTTTCATTAGACGATTAAGAAAGAGTCTAATGAAATTATTTAAGCATACGTTGTATGCGGATGGATCCCCTATTTTTGTGTATTCAATCGAGAGCATATTTCTCTACAAGATCATGTAGATGAATTTGATTTTTCTAATTTAAATTATATGAAAGGGAGGGTTGTTTTTCTATGGCGATTGTTATAAGCTTATCATTGTAGTTTGGTTTAGTGCAATATAATTTATTTGGTTTATGCTTTTTTTCTTGGAAAGGTAAGTTCCATTTATACAGCTAATACTAAGTTTACTCATAGATGTATAGAAACAACAAAATTACAAGGTTTTACACAATTTTCTTATCAGAACACAACCTAAAAAAGCATATCAGGAACCCCAATCTCTCCTATGGACTAAATGTGCTCTCAACAGCAGCAATAAAACCATAATCATATTCTTAATTGGTTATCACGTATTGAAGGATGAAGATTGACCTGCTTTACATGCTTTGGTGTATGCTTTACATGCTTTAATTCTTATCCTATTGCTTTACTATCCTTTGCTTCACTCAGTTGTCTAACTAGTTTTTCCTTTGTTGTTATCTTATATCACAGATATAACAGAAGGAACACAAGATGTTCCTGGGCCCTCTTCACAACCACCCTCGCCGAAGAAGGTTTGTGGCCTGACCCAGTGCCTCGACCTACATCTATTACCTAAAGGGCAGAAGATGTTAGTCCAATTGGATGCAAATGGGGCACCGATTGGTGATAGTGCAGCGAAGTTAGTGAAATTTACGGGTACACTAGCACATGATGCGCAACTCATACAGATGGATGCTGCATAATGGAGAAAGATTACGCAGCCCACTCGCGAGTGTGCTTGGCAATTGATAAACGTATAATTCTTTTATTGCTTAAATCTTGTCAGTTTGTTTATTTATTGGGACTATCTAATGCCCATGTAATTCCTCATTTTTCTTGGTTTGTGCAATACAGGAAAAATTTGATATCCCGGATTACCTCCATAACTATATGATGGAATCCATCGGGAAGAAGTGAAGGGAATGTAAGTGTAAGGTAAAACGCGAAATATTTGACGTGCACAACAAATGTGGCACATTATGCATCTTGTCCAGATGGCATTCCAATTGAGCAGTGTCATAATCTAATTGCCTTCTAGAATTCCGATGAGAGCAAGGTATAATGTATTTACAATATTTTCAATTTCCTTAGTATCATGAACTACAAATTAAGTAAATAATAAACACCTATTTCTCGTTGATTATGTGATGCAGAATAGAAGCGACAGAAATAAGAACAGATCGAACAAACACTCTTACATACATCTGGCTCAAAGAGATTGTCACGCCCCGAAACCCGTAGCATGAATCCCTATGCGGGCGGCAGGATCTCACAGTGAGACCATCGAGTTCTACGCATGGAACGCGGATTGCCATCAATCACAAGACAAAAAAGTAAATAGAATACCTTTATTCAAAATATAGTGCAGAAGCTACTCAATTCAACAACAGGATCCAAAAATAGTCATTGACTTCAGGTGAGTGACCCTCCAATAAACCAAAATAAACAGAGTAATTAGGAAACTAAGCTATTACATCACAAAATCTCTCCAAATAAGTAAAAGTATAAAAACTGATAGAAACCACAAAGTAGTACATCAAGTCTGGAACAAACCTTCGAATGTATGAAACTCTCCCCAGAAAAGACTTTAATTGCTTCTTATTCATAGGAGGAGTCATTTCGAGGATTGCTTTTGACTTGGTGGGATCTAAGTCAATTCCTTGTCTGTGAACAACGAAACCAAGAAATTTTCCAACAGTAACCCCAAAAGCACACTTAGCAGGGTTCATTCTATACTGGTAGTTTCTGCAACGTTCAAATACTCTTTGCAATACTTCGAGATGTTGAGATTGCTCCTTAGACTTTACAACAATATCATCCACATAATCATCTACGTCTTTATGCATCATTTCATGAAAGATAGTAGTCATTGCTCACTGGTAAGTTGCTCCAGCATTCTTCAATCCAAATGGCATAACTGTATAGTGAAAATTACCCAAAGGAGTTTGAAATGATGTGTGTTGAGCATCCACATGGTGCATTTTGATCTGATTATAACCACTATAACCATCTGTGAAAGAAATTATTTCATGTCCTGATGTAGCATCAATAAGAAGATCCATGTTTGGTAATGAAAATTCATCCTTGGGGCTTGCTTTGTTGAGATCTAGAAAGTCAACACAGCATCTGATCTGTCAATGCTTCTTCTTTACAGGCACAACATTCGCGAACCAAGTAGGATGTTGTATTGGTTTAATGAAACCAACCTTCAGAAGCTTTTCTATTTCGGCCTTGATTTGCAATTCTATCTCAGGCTTGAAGGTTCGAAAGTGATTGCTTAACAGGCCTTATGTCAGAGGATAAATGCAATCTATGTGTGACTAATTGAGGATCTAATCCACACATATCATCGTAGCACCAAGCAAAAAAATCTTTATTAGATTTCAGAATTTTTACAAGTTCTGCCTTTTCTTCAAGAGATAGGCTTGCAATAATAAAGGTGTTTTTCTTTTCTTTCCCTGGTTCTGATAAATTAACTTCCTCTAGGGTTTCAAGAACAGATTTCTTAAAACCATCTTCAAGTTGCTTAGGTGCTTCCTGGACTTCATGCTGTACTTCGAAAATCTCTACTATAGATGGGATATCATCACTATCCTCATGACTTAGGATTTCAACATGGTAAGCTTCGGGCTCAGATTCCTTGATTGTTATCCCTTTCGAAACAACCTTCGAAAGAGAGTCTTCTTGTCCTTTTTGGTATAATTCGGACCAAGGAAAATATATGATTCAGCCCTCAGGTGTGACAACTCAAGTACAACGAGCTTTCGAACTTGGTTGTTCAACAGTTATTTCAGACACTGCTTGCCTTTCCTTTACTTCTTTTTTTTTTCTTGCTCTTTCTTCTTTTCTTCCTTGATCTCCCTCTTTGAAGGTTCAGACTCAGATACAAGCATATCATGATTGGCCTGAAGTGCTGGCCATGCTGGAAGAGATATTCCTCGGGGAAGAGAGACTTAGCATTCGCCAGCTGGTACAAATTCATCATACTCGACAGCATCCGCAAGATGAACTTCGGGCTGGTCAAGTGGACAAGGATCAGCAACAAGTCACACCATCTTCCCATTTCGAATTCCTTTACAACACTGATGATATGTTGAAGCAACGAGCTTGCATCTATGGATCCAGGGCCGTCCTAACAGAATGTGATATGTTGGCTCGCTATCCAACACATGGAACAAAGTTGGAAATCTATATGGTCCAACTTGTAGTTCAAGGGTCACATAACCCAAAGCATACTAGCTTTGAGCATCGAAACAAAAAATCTTCATTGCCTGAGGGATCACCCTTTCAGATGATACTCCAATAGCCTTCAAAATGCCTATTTGAATAATATTCAGGGAAGATCCCGCATCTACTAGAGAACTTGATGGTTCTTGTCTGGCTTCTTCAGTCTTTGCTCCTTCGCTCCACCGAAGTCTGCCTTCGACTTCACAGCTTCACTAGTGCAGAACTCATTTAAATGCTTCAAAGCGTTATGCCAGTAGTCCAACCACCATGGAGAGACCCTGCCATTTCTCTCTATGGAGGCAGGGATGGCCTCCCAGTTCTCAAACATCCCCATGTACCCTGATGCCCGGGAGAATCTCTGCCCCACTTGTTCCATTGCAACCTCTAAAGTCTTGACGATTGCAATGTTATGGGGGAGCAGTTTGATCCATTCCGAATTGCCGTAGCACTCGGTGGGGATTGTACGCTGAGTAGCTGCTTCCATACTCCCTTACAAAGCTCAGCAAGTACCTAGGGTGAACGATCACCAAGAAGGCTTTATCCTCCGGCTTCAGCGCTAACCAGTTGTTAGTGTTCGGAGGGAACTCTCCCTCCAGCATGGTGCAATCAAGTTGTAGTAACCAGAACCCTTCTCGACGGTAGGGGCGGTACTCGAATTCCGCCTCCACGTCCAGCACTGTAGATAGTCTGACATTCCGCTTCGGCTTCATCTCAGACTAGAACGATGCTCGGGGGGCTGAATCTAGGCCCATGGTGGAGAGCTGGTTCTCAACCATTGAGAAGTTGAGAGGGGCGTATCTGTTGTACAGAACAATTTCAGGAAGTTGGCTTCCACTAATGTTTCCACCAACCTCTCCCCTCGACTTCAGGCCATGTCTTCACAGAGCAGATCAAGGTGGTAATATTGTGATCCCAGGAACAATGGAGCAAGGGGCACTCAAATTCCCCTTGCTATCTTCACTGCCAGAGGGAATACCCTTTCATACACCTTGTCCACAGGGTATCCTTCAAGTATGAACCTTGCCAGCCAGAAAACGAGGAGGCCCTCTAGATGGACCTCACTGTCCAGGCCTTCACCCCAGCATCTCTTGACTGAGACACTGGTTATCTTTGGGGACTCCTCTTCATTCCAGAAGTACCTCATCTAGCCAACGAAGGTGTACTTCGAACTCTGGCCCTCGCCTCTCCCTTTGAACTTCGAATTCTTCGGGGATTTCTTCATACATGCCTTCAGCATGTCTACGGCGAGATTCTCTTCATCATTCAGGGCTAAAGCCCCCAGGTTCTCTTCTCCCATTATTGGGAGATAACAAAGGATGGCAGCGTCCTCTAAGGTCAATGTGATCTCCCCACAGGCAATCACAAAGATATGGTACTCCGGATCCCATCGGAGAACAAACTGTTTCAGAGCTTCATAATCTCTGTGGAAATCTCCCACAAAGACCCGGATCGCCTCTAGCACTCCAGCAGCGTCTAGGATCTTCCAGTAGTCATCATTCTCCATGATGTGGACCACCCACTTTTGCCAGCCAAGAGGAAGGCTGAAATGGGATCGGAACCCTATCTCAGACAGAGGGTAATCTCCCCCCTCACAGTGGAATAGAGGCGTTGTGCTCAGGCAAGGGAAACCCATCTCCATCCATTTGGTTTCCTCATAAGGGTTGAGTAGACCCTCTCCTCTTTGAACGACGTCAGAGGGCTGGCGACTCTTGACCCCCTCCTAAAAGAATCAGTGGACACCACCAGCGTTGTGTCTACCTTCTTCTTTGCAGTAACCTACTTTGAAGCCATTGAAATGGTTGTTCGAGGAAGAAAAAGAAGAAAGCAAGAAAGCAAAGTCTCAGAAAAATCAAAAAGTTCAAAGACAGCTCAACAACTCAAGTTGCAAGAAACTTTCTTCTTCAAAAGAACTCTTATTTATAGAAGAATGGCAATTTCGTTGCAGAAATTCGAGAGGCACTTTTGGCGGTTCGCGTAATCCCAAGAGATCGACAAATCATCACGTCTACAATGCGTGCTAGTCCACATTTAAAGCGCACTACCTCGAAGGACGCGTATTTAATGCCCATCATTATTAAGGTACGATCTCATGCTTTCCTCTCTAGCGTAGTAAAACAGAGACTGGGGGGCTATCAGTGATCAAGCGGTCAAATTAATCCCACTAAACACGTGGCGCTATCTTAAGCACGCGCGTACACGTTTATTTCGTATAGCCGCATACACTGAATCATTCAATAAAGCTGTTACCTGCTGCACAACCGCTTTCACGTGCCAGCTGTCAACAGCTACTACACATTGATTAGACCGTTTGGTGAAAAGGTGATACTTGACCGTCCTTAACACCAAAATGAAAATCTTCTTAGAGAAGCAACCTTTTTGAAAAGCAACTTATGGGACAACGCCACGTGTCCAAAACCTAACACAGGCTAATTACCCTCGGAGTGACCAAAGAAATAAGGATCTACTTTCCTTATGAAATAGGAGGATTTCCCTCGAGATAACAGAAGGAATATGGATTTCTACATTCCTTCTAAAGGGCATTATCCTTGTCGAATGACAGATATGCGGGCACACTACCCCTATTGGACTCCCCAAACATATGAAACTTCAAATAAAACCTCGAAGTCACATCTATTCATTCCTAATAACAGCCTTCAAATAATTTTATTGCTTTACCTTCACATTTTGAAGGTAATTCCCTTGAAGAGAAATCTTCAAAGGCACGTTTTATGCCTTCTCCCCAGAAGTCTCCCTCGGATCATATCCATAGACTTCAAAGGACTACTTATTCTATTTTGTCTAGAAATGACCATGAAGCAGGTATGCTTCCTCCTGCTAAGGTGAATTCGAAGGCCAACCGCCTCTAGATGGTGAATTCGAAGGAGGTATATTTCCTCTTGCTAAGGTGAATTCAAAGGCTAACCACCTCCAGATGGTGAATTCAAGGGCTAACCACCCTGAGATGATCAATTCATCAAGGGTTAGTCGCCCTCAAAGGACTAAGGGCATGTCACCCTAAAAAAGACTAAGGATTTTGTTTCCTTCGAAGGATAAAGATATGAGTTTACCCCCTCGAATGCACTTTTAAACGCATTGAAACTGCGAAATAGAGTTCGAAGTTACTCTTATTCACCCTAAAGAATTGACTTCGAGTTATATTTTGGACAAAATACTTTGACTTCTGAAGCAAATCTCCAGTGGAAAGAACTCCAACAGTCAAATTTACACCATCTCCAGGAAATAGTTCCTGAGGACGGCTTCCTATGAACTTTGAGAGACTTTCTCTCACTTTATTTTAAGGGAGTTCATGAGGGAACATATTTACTTCTGATTTCATTAAAGTTAAGGGCACTCGGAATGCTTATTTGAGCTACAAACCTTGAAGGATTCCAAGATAAGCTCCTCTTTATAAGGACTATTGGTCATGAAAGTGAGTTCCTTGTTGAGAAACTCTACTTTGAGTTCTCTATATAGGTAACTAGAGAATACATTGATCACCTAATAAATATATGAAGTTATTTTTGGCCTCCTTCTAAGGAAGATAGGCGCCAAAGGGGGTTCCCTCGAGATATACGAAGTCCAGAAAGGTATTTATAACAATGAAGTGACTCCGTTACTTTGAAGCTGATTGAGATAGATTCCTCAGACTGAACAACACGTGATAAAACCTCAGTCACTTAAAATATTTGTTGTATAGCTTATCTAAATGGGGTTTTGTCTTATCTGGAATGACGACAAAAATGGAAACGTTGCTTTTTAGATATTTTTGCATGCTACACGTGTCATTTTTGCATGCTACACGTATCATGTGAATTGTGGTTGAGAGTGATTGTGTATACTTATGTTGTCATGTGGCATACACCCATTTATGTTGAGAATGAAGACGAATGAATGTGAATGAATGCGGGATGTACTATGCGAAACATATGATTATAGATGGCTGATTATACGTGGTTTGTACTCTCACACGCTCTATACACTACTTGAATGCTTAGTTAATGTGCACTTACACTACACTCATTGACCAAAGACCCCAGTGATCGAAGAGTATGACATTGTAGTCCGAGACCTCGCTGTTGTGTCTCGTGGATACAAATGAGAGTGATGTGAAGCCACACCTAGTGAGCTGACCGGCAGGACCGAGTTGAGGGAGTAGCTAACCTGATACACTCATCCTAGCTAAGGGGCATTGACCCAATGAATTAGAGGAGAGCCTTTGTAGTCTAGTCAGGTGATCGAGTTTCCCTGAGGGATACCTCATGTGGCTGCAAGTCTCAGCCAGAGGGCCACTGATAAAAAATAAGAGGTGGGAATTATGCCCTCTAGGTTGAAAACCATTCAAACTACGTTGTACACGTAGAGCAGCCTTATTCCAAGGACCGGAAATGGGGGATGACTTCAGGTTACTGGAGCACCCCGGGGTGACTTCAGGTTGCTGAAGCACCCTGAATAGAGGCTGGATCAGGAGGGAACAGGTTTCACTGACATTCTACCAGAGTATGCATTTATGCACAGTATGTAGATGTATGATAAGTCATCATGGTGATGTTGTAGTTTAATTTCATGCATTGCATCACAAAGAAAAATCTTCCCTCATGCATTGCACCTTAACTCTAATTTCTATGAATTGTTTAGAATTCTAAGTGTGAGCTTATAAATTCCAGAATCCAAATCTTACTGGCTAGTTAGCTTACGCCTTCGAGCGAAACATTTCAGGTGAATTAGACCTTCCAGTGAACGAAGACCCTGGGGGCGAAGGCGTGAGCAAGGAACTATACGACGAGGATGACGACTTTTATTCCCCCCAGTGATCTATTTATTGATTGATGCATGTTTCGTTTTTTTTCTTTGGTGAACTCCTGAATATGTAATAGAAGGATTTTGTTTTCGTCAACAATGATAAGTTTCATTACTTATGTAAAAATCTGATTTTTTAATCTAGAACTTAATTTCAGTCCTTTTTCCGTTGTTACATTGTTGTATTATGTAAATTTTTTTAATTTTATACTAAAGCATTTAGTATGTACTATTGCTTTACACCGACCGCCACTCTCCTTTCAAGGAATTGAAGGTCATGATTCTAGGCTCCTCTGGAACATAATGATCTATTGGGTTTAGGTCGTGACAAAGTTGGTATCAGAGCCTTAGTTCTTCATTTTAAATTAGGTTTTCGTGAGTTTTTAAAGTTTTTGATTGTCGATGTTCAAAAGTTTCTGTGTGGTGATTGTTAAAAGCTAATCGTCTGAAGTTCTTACTTACGAGAAATTCGGATGCGTGATTTCTTTTGCAGAGACCTACATCTCACGATTTCAAGGCGGGGCGTAGGGGTAGACATGCTCATGAACCTAGTTTGGAGGAGTATGATGGGAGAAGGAGGGGTCGTCGTGCCGATGAACCTCCAGTGGCCGACAATCCAAACCTTACTGGGGTGTACCAAGCCCTAGGAGATATAGCGGACAAGATGCAGAGATAGCAAGGACAAATACAAGCTGTGACTCAGAGGAGTGGCTCCAGTTTGGAGGGTTTTAAGAAACTTGGACCCAAGCCTTTTCAGGGAGCTATGGAGCCGATCGAAGCTCAACACTGGATCGATTCGATCGAGCATATCTTTGAGGCCATGAAGGTAGAGGATGCTGACAAAGTCATATATGCAGCGTTTATGTTGGAAGGGGAAGCTCGTAGGTGGTGGAAATCTACCTATTCGAGTGCAGCTATCAACACATGGGTAAGGTTTAAGTAAGTGTTCTTCAAGGAGTACTTCCCTAGGACGGTTAGAAGGGAAAAGGAGATGGAGTTCATGAGATTGTAGCAGGGATCGATGACGGTGATGGAGTACGCGGCAAAATTTACCGAACTATCCCAGTTTGCTCAATATGCTGTTGACGATGAGGAAAAGAAGACCTACCGATTCGAGTTCGGTCTACGGCCTAACATCCGTAGTAGGCTGGTGGCGA
>JAUPMG010022580.1:0-15071 GCA_031762675.1 Pachysandra terminalis | reverse complement strand
TCCCCTTTTAAAACGACATAAAGCTTAAAATTTCGCACGTGCGAAATACGCGTGCGAAATTTACACCATGCCGGCGACATTTCGCCAGCATGGTGTAAATTTCGAAATCTGGCGAATTACGCCAAGATTTCCTACCACCATGTTGGAAAATAGCGAAATTTAAAACCATGATCATAACCAATCACAAAAACATTGAATCTATCAAACCAGGTACAAGGAGAATGCTTTAGACCATACAAGGCTTGTCGTAGTCGACAACCAATGTGCTCACTGCCAGCAATCACGTATCCAGTTGGTTTTTCTATGTACACTTCCTCCTAAAGATCGCCATGAAGAAATGCATTCTTGATATCAAGCTGAAATAAAGGTCAAGAACGACTGACAGCAATAGAAAGCAGGATCTGGATAGAGTTAAGACGAGCCACATGAGAGAAGGTTTCTAAATAGTCTATGCCATAGGTTTCTGTGTAACCCTTGACAACCAACCGTGCCTTAAGACGCTCAACAGAACCATCCGGAAGATACTTAACAATGCAAACCCAATGACAACCCACTGGATGTTTCCTATAAGGAAGAGTAGTAATCTCCTAGGTCCGATTTTTGTGAAGAGCACTCATTTCCTCATCCATAGCATGTTTCCATCTAGGCGAAGATAAGACCTGCTCATAAGATATGGGAATAGAAATAGATGACAAGGTACAAGCAAAGAACTCTAAGCAAGAGGAAGCACGATCATATGAAACAAAATTAGCGATAGGGTGCTGAGTACAAGTACGTTTACCTCGGCGTAAAGCAATAGATAAATCATTAGTAGCTGTGGGAGAGGAGGGAGTAGGAACCTCTGATGAGGCAGATGTGGCATCTTGACCATAAGAAACGCTGCTCCTATCTTTGGATCGTTGATACACCTGTAAGGTACGATTTGATGGAATAACCCATGGCAATGGAAGAATTGGAGAAGGGAAGGAGGGCTCTGTCTCACGATTAGATATAAGATTTACTAACAAACGCTGACCTGAAGAAAAGAAGACAGTGGATTTAAAAAAAAAGTAACATCAACACTTACAAAGTATTACCGGGTCTCAGGACTGTAACAACGATAGCCCTTCTGAGTACGGGAGTATCCAAGAAATACACACTTGCGAGCATGAGGAGACAATTTATCTCGGCCAGGATCAAGTACATGAACGAAGTAATGCAACCAAACACACCAGGGACGAGCAAAAAGGCGAGAGATTAGGATATAGAAGAGAAAACGAAGATTGATGATGTAAAACAGCGGAGGACATACAATTGATGAGATGGCAAGCAGTGAAAACAGCATCACCCCAAAATGTTTGGATACCCGCATATTGAATAACAAGGTGCGTGCAACATCCAACAAATGGCGATGCTTCCGTTCAGGAACACCATTTTGTTGAGAAGTGTAAGCATAACTGGTTTGATGAATAATACCAGGATTAGCACAAAAGGAACTCATGATAGACTGTGTATATTCTAATGCATTGTCAAATCGAGGAATTTTAATGCATTAACCAAACTGAACAAAGATTTCATTATAAAATTTACAAACAATATTAGGAAGCTCAAATCTGTCTTTCATCAAAAATAACCATGTCATCCGAGATTAATCATCGATAAATATAACAAAATAAAGAAATCCATTCAAAGTAGCAGTACGGGAAGGCTCCCATTTGTCGGTATGAACAATAGCAAAGGACTTAGACTGACGACTACGACCACTACTCGAAAACGAAATACGGTGATGCTTGCCCACCTGGCAAGATTCACATTCTAGACTAGACACATGACTCAATGCAGGAATAACTTGTTTAAGTTTGGCCAAAGACGGGTGACCCAAACCAAGGTGCCATAGAAGGGGCGAAATAGTAGCACTCAGAGTAGATGAAACTCGAGAGGAAGAACCATCGGGATCCAAGTAGTATAAGACGTTCTTTTTATGCCCCGAACCAATCATCTTCTTCGTCTTGAAGTCCTGAAAGACACAAGAGGTAGGAGAAAAATTTACGGAACAATGTAATGATTTAGTCAATTCGCTAACCAAAAGCAAATTAAAAGGATTTTCCAAGGACAGGACGAGAAGAACCATCATCTAAAACAATATGATGTTTAATATGATGTAAATGAGAAAAAAGAGATGGTATACTAGACATATGTGAGCTAGCTCCGGAATCAACGACCCAGGACGAAGGCAAATGGGCCACACATGAAATATTAACTGAATCTAGTGCAATAGTAGATGAAGAGGGAAGAGCAGTGCGCAATGTTTGAACCAGCTCGTTCAGCTAAATAGTGAGTGCATCATGAGAATCAGAACTAGGGGGAACATGTCTAGAGGAAGTAGAAAGAGACTACGGTTGTGAAGAACCATCTATTACCTGATGCACATAATCTGGCTTACCATACTTCACCCGACAATAAGGTTCAGCATGATTAGTACCACCACAATAATTGCAATTCTTGTCACCATATCCACTTGTATGACCACCACCACAGGAACCACCACGAAAACCATGGCCTCCACGACCATCACGAGCATTTCCATGAGATCCAGAGCCACGACTACCATTTCTAGAGACTAAAGCAGACGCCTCTAAATAGGTGATAGTGGAACCAGTGACATTGGAGCAATGTCCCAAAGTTGAGCGCTACCATAGATCAAAATCTAAACCCGATAGCAAGGAAGCAATCATAAATTCTTCCCAATGACGTTTTTGTTACCCCAAATCATTAGTAAAGGGTCAATGCTGGAGTAGTTGATCCCATTAATTCTTAAGTGTGCAGTGAAACTCAGACAACGGTTTCCTAGACTCCTTAGTGGTGAAAATCTTTTCATATAGCTCAAACACGAGAAACATTACTTAGATTCGAGAACAATTCTGCAACATATTCCCAAATCTTCGTAGAAGAGTCACAAAATTCAACTAGAGCAGCAATATGAGATTCCATACTATGCCAAAGCCATCCCATAGCAACAGGATCCTCACACATCCAGTCTTCATATTTGAAATCTATCTTAGGCAGGGGAAAATCAGTCAAATACTTCAATTTACGTTTTTCACGCAGAAAAATTTTCACAGCATGTGCCCAAGCTAGGTAATTCAAATCATTCAATCTTCTTGAGGTAATGGATTTAGGCATTTTTCCCTCAGCCATGAAGGATCAAATTTAACCAACAAAACAACTCAAACAATGTAAAACCAAGAGAGAATAGCTTAACCAGCCAATAACATATGAACTAGAGCTAACAGAATTCAGAACCCAATGCAAGGCACAAACTCCTACCCAACCATCAAGGATTTAGAATAGGATCAAAAAACACAGCATAGTCTAAGCATCAAACAACTGGATGGCAAAAAACAACGTACTACAGATTTTCGACCCCCTATAGATCAGGCCAAATCGCAGATTGCACAAGAAAAAGCAGTCCAAATCGCAGATTGCAAAAAAAAAAAATAATAATAAATAAATATAATAAAAAGTGGAAAATCACATATCGCAAAAACACCAGTCCAAATCACAAGAAATGGATTCAAAAAATTCTGGAAAAATCACCACAATCACCAAGAGAGAGACGGACCAGAGAAAGTCATTGCTGGAACTTGGTGTTTGTACAGATGATGATGTTAACATGACATCATCGTACGGATGCTGACGTCAGTCCTTCTCAATCACCTCGCGACAACTTCCAGATTATTTTAATGGCTTCTAGGTTTGGATCGGATGCTCTAATACCAAGTTAAAGTGAAAATATTGAAGAGTTAGAGTTAGAGAAGGAGAAGAGAGAGAAAGATTAGAGAATAGATTTAGGCAACTTAATCGGCCCCTTCACCTTAACTCATATTTATACTAAAGATGAGAAAGTACAAAAATACCCTTGGACCATAGCAGAAAATAACCCAAATAATAATACAATTCTAACACATATAATTGTTCAAATTTCTGTAGAGTACTTGAGAATGATCTAAAATAAATTGCTCCAGGGCTTGTCGCCTAGATGATTTTTGCTTAACTTCACCTTGGTGTTTTAACAACCTTGGTGGCATCCCATAAAGGTCTGGCCACATAAACTTAAGATCTTGCCTTATCAATCATGTTGGGCCTAGTGGGCTTTGGGTCAATTTATATATATATATATTCAAAGAATATGGATCTCTAACCTATATACATAATACAAACCAAAAAAATGAGTATGGTCCACGTCATAGTCACAAATTAAGCAGCCCAATTTAAGATATTTTTCCAATCCCAGTAAGCCCTATAATAAGAGATAAGTAAAGGATGAAAGACATGTCTAAAACTTCAACCATGCATCCTAACACGGGAATGTAGATTTCAGAATGGACCAGTACACATGATACACTTTTGCTCTGACCAGTTACTGTGGGTGCTTTATTATATGGCTATCTATTTGGTGGGGAAATGTGTACTTGTCAATTTGGTTATCTAATTATTGAACACCTAAAGAGTTTTCCTACTTAGATATATTGTAAGTTCGAGTTTCACCAGGCATGCATCATCTAACTACTTTAGTTTTCAGGCATGACTAGAAATCATGTGGGCATTGCCCCTGTAGGTTCAAATCCTACCACTCATGCTTTCTGACAGAAGATGATTCTAGGTAATCTGAGTTCTTGATTTATTATCACTCATAGTAAATTTCACTGTTCAACAGAAAATGATTCACTGAATAGTTTTTGGTATGTGTAGCAATCTTTCCCCTAACCCACTAACCCACCTGAATACTTAGATTTTTTCTAGGGTTAGGATTGGAATGTCTTACTTAACCAGTCATTAAACAGGTATTTCTGTCAGTTATTTGTTCATTGGGTTGAGTACAACCAATTGCTCAATAACTTAACTAAACCTGACCTAGATTGACTGACAAATGGCTAGGGCTTGTTGCTTGGGCGTTGTTCATTGAATTGGGAACAAGATTGATTGTCCCTGTTGACGTGAGCTTTTGCCATTTACAAGTTTTGGGTTGTTGAAACAATCAAAGCACAAAATTCAATCAAAAACAAAAGAAAACTGACAAAGAAGAAGATCATCTCAAGATTTATTGTTTAGGACCATATTGGCCTGGGTATTAGCATAACAATGATTTAAAAAGAGTTGTTTTGACATAAAAATAAGTGTCTTACAAGCCTGCAAAACCAATCTTTTTATAGATGGCTTAAGCAAAATATACAAACTTTACTAGGACAGTAAATTAAAAACAGATTCTTGTTGACTTTGACCCAAAAATAGAAAGAGTTTCTGAAAATTATAACAAGTTCAACAAAACTTTAACCCTTAAACACACTATGACATGCCCCCAAAATCCATGGCACGATAATCCATATCTACTCACAGATTTCAAGGTGAGACCTTCGAATCCAATCCATGAATTCGGTCAATTGGATCAACAACTACCACAAACAATTCATACATCATACCATCAGAGTAATCATAATAATGCTGAAGTCTTAAATATAAAATTCTAAAACCATAACCCATACATCAACACCATAGTACAATAGTACAAAAAGGAAAACTAATAACACTTGGTCTTTAATTGATTACATTCCCAAAATTCAAACATAATGTCAAAAACTGAAAAGAAACAAATCCAGATTCACCGCTCCTATCGAAATCATTAACCTGGAATTTTGTCGCATAAAATGCGTAAGCTTATAAGGCTCAATAAGCAACTACTAGCCAACATCCTCAAATTACTATGTAGCAGAAAAATTGATTTAAAACCATTATTAAAATCATAGCAAGAATGTTAGCAATATACGTATATAACTCATGTAAAACCATGTGTAATTGAAAGAATGTATGAAATGCTCAATGTTATTCTATATGCAATCAATCACATGATTCTAGGATGAATACGAATAATGCATTGAATACAAAGAATGTTCCCTAATCTAAAATGTGTGTATTATGTCTTGCTTCGTGTTAAGCCTTGCCTATCAACAGTAACCTCAATCTCCACAAATATTTATGGGAATTATATTATCCCAAGGAGTGACCAGAACACACCCTCTTCATTTCGAGGAATAAAACCCTAGGTATGAATAAAACCTACCATTTTCTGGGAATTATCACCCAAGGTGCAGGACAGACCCTAGTTCTTTTGGGAATTTCAGCCCTATCTGGTGAACACTGACTCTCTAAGTGCTATCTCACATGGAAACCTAGAACAATTTTTTCTCCATAGGTTCCCTTAACACTAGGCACCAGATAACAATGCAATGCGTAGTACATACCTGACCTCATCCTTGTGACAAATCATACTTCTCCATGTAAGTATGTATCACAATAATATCACGTCCGTACTTGAGACTCTTTATCAATTTTCATTGATACTCTCATAGTACCATCCACAAACCATGCATATCTCGTGCAATTCCATATAAAGTATCTTAATTCCAATAACTCATATTATGCTTAACATAGACCTCATATATCACAATATCAAATGGTCATAGAAGTACATCATGGATTGTAAATTTTCACAAGCATAAATTCTCTTAATATGGTTCATTAAACATGATATTCATATGCAAGAAAGGTTGGTAATTCAATTATATAAAAATATTCTGGAGATCAACTAAAATTCTCTGATCGGTCAATGGACCCAACACTCGGTCGACCAGGCCACTACAGAACCTTATTGTGAATCCTGCAAACCCAACACGGTCTACCGGGCCACTATAAAGGAATTTTGTAACCCCAATACTCCCAATGTTCAGTCGTCTGGACATGTCACTCAGTCGACTGGGTCACTAAAAAACGGTTTTGTAAACCCAGCACTCAATCAACCGGACCTATCACTTGGTTGACCGGACAAACCCAATCGGTCGACCGGGTCCCTCAAACCCAGAATTTCCAAATTTGATCCAAGTGAAATATTTCGATTTCAACCTTAAACAAAATAGTCTAATTGCACTCTAACAACACATAAAAATCTCCAAGGACATTTTATCCAGAAAATCACATGCATTTAAAGGAATTTCATATACTTTGCTATACCATAAGAACGTGAACAAACTTTGAACTATCATACTAAAAGTTAGACTAGTATAATCATGAATCATTGACTAGATATAAAAATGATAAAACATGTGAACACAGGTGATTCGTTCATACCAATTATAGAATATGATATTACGTGTAACTTGAAGAGAACTAATTGTACTTACCTCTCTAGCTGTCCAGAAAATCTGCTGCTACAAGACCTTCTCTTCTCCTTTCTTCTGCAACAACCAACTTCCAACTCTCAAATTTTCGTGCAAGAGCCTCAAGAGACATCTTTGGTCTCTTATGAGACCAAAGGTAACAGTCCAAAGGAGTAATGATAGGTGTTATGGTGGTAACTCCCATCCCTAATAACTCCTATACTTAACCACCCATCTCCATTTAAATCCTTAGCTACATGGGTCAACAACCATTCATGGTCTTGGGCCCATGTAGTTCAGCCCAAAAGCCCAACATTAATAGTCATATTAATTCACAACAACCCTAACTTTACATATTTACAGATTTTGACCAATTCACTACATTCATCACAAATGAGCAACTCTGGCAAGCTTCCTTCTCTCCGGCAACCTTCTTTGATTCTTGACTGATTCTCCCTTGTTTATTTACCCATTCTCTGTTTGGTATCCTCCTTGCTGTCTTGCTGGTGTATTTTTCTGTCTTCCCTCCCCCCATGGGGAGGAAGGCTCGTGAACCCTCCCAGTTGTCACCCCCTAGTGCCTCCCTGGTTTCTGCTCCCTCTTCTAAACCTCTTACCAGGGCTGCTCATTCAGCCCAGCCCTTGGTGTCCTCCTCCTCTATTTCCCCTTCTCCGCCCCTCTACTCTCCTGTCCAGCATTTACCCAAACCTTCTGCGCCCTCCCCTACCAGCCTTACCCCTGTTTCTTCTCTTGCAGCTTCCTCCCCCCTCCCCCTCTCCTCCTTCCTCCTGTTTCCTCTCCAATGGAAGTGATCCAAGCTGGCATTGCTTTATGGGAGGGAACACTGGTTGGACATGTCCTAGACAAACAGTTGCCTTTACACGTGGTAAACTCGTTTGCCCAGCGACTTTGGGGTAAACATGGTGCTGTGGAAGTAACAGCAAACAATACTGCTTTTTCGTCTTCAAGTTTGCCTGCAAGGAAGTAAGGGATAGGATCCTAGCTGCTGGGCCTTGGCACTTCGCAGGGAGGTTACTGGTTCTCAGGGAGTGGAGGCCTAAGATGCCATTACTAAAGGAGACTTTGAACACTGTTCCATTTTGGGTTAAAATCTTTAACATTCCCCCTGAATTCTGGACTCCTGAGGGGCTTAGTTATATTGCAAGTGCCATTGGGCAACCCCTTGACATTGATAAAGCTACCAAAGATTGCTCTCTAATGAACTTTGCCAAGGTCTGTGTGGAGATTGATACTGAATCAACTCTCCCAAATAGCATCTCCCTTAATACCTCAGGTAACCCCATAATTGAAGAACTAGTACAAGTTGATGTAGAATATACATGGAAACCCCCTTAATACCTCAGGTAACTGCAAATGTTTTGGACATTTGACTAAGGCATGCTCAGTCACTGCAAAACAGAAACAGAGATGGGTTCCTCTGGAAGAATTTTTCAGGACCAGGAGAATACTGATATTCAAAAATAAAGTGCTGAGAAATCTATGTTGAAGAACTGTGAGGACAATGGGAGCTCACATAACATAAGTAGGGAGCAACAACAAGGAGCTATTTGTTTGAGTATTGAGGCTAATGACAACAAGGGTGAGAACTTCTCACAGTCTAAACACCCTCACAAGCAAAACAGTGAAACCAATAATCAGTGTGTGACCATGAGGAATGCTATAGCAAATGATGATGTGATCCACCAGCCTGATAGTGAGGTATTTGAGATGTCAGCCAATTCCCTGAGCACTAAGCTAAATATATCTACCTCCACCAACAGATTTGGGTGTCTTCAGATGGATTATAACCTGGCCAGCAGATCCCCAGATGGCAATGACCTGGATGCAAAGGCAACAGATTCCACTATAATTGGTGGTGAGTCCTCCATGTGCTCACCCTCCTAATGTTAAACATTGTTTGTTGGAACATTAGGGATCTCAATGACCCCATCAAGCAGAGGGAGGTAAGAAACATGATTGCTTGCTATTCTCCTAGCATTTTTGCTATTGTTGAAACAAAGGTTAGACAGAAAAAGCTGTTAACATTTGTAATTACATTGCTCCTGGGTGGGCTGCTTACCTTAATTACCCCAATTCAATTAGAGGCAGAGTATGGATTTGCTGGAAAGAGGAGGAAGTTGCTTTTGAGCCTCTTTTCTGTACAAACCAAGTAGTACATGAAAACATGGTGATCAAAGCTACCAACAAAACTGCCTTGGTTAGCTTTGTCTATGGGTCAAATAATGTGAATGAAAGAAAAGTGTTGTGGAGAGATCTGAAAAGCATTCATTCCAACTCCCCTTGGCTCATTGTTGGAGATTTCAATGTAGTGAGGTATAGTACTGAAAAAATTGGTAGAAGGGATATCAATAACCAAGCTAGTAAGGACTTCAATGAATGCATAGATGCTCTGGAGATGAATGATCTTAAATTTAAAGGCTGCAAATTCACATGGAATGATAGATGTCAGACAAATGAGAGGATTTTATGCAAACTGGACAGAGCACTAGTCAACCATGCTTGGCTCCAGCAGTTCTTAGCATCTGAGGCTGAATTCTTACCACTTGGGATTTCAGATCATTCACCTTGCCTGGTTAGATTGATGGAAGATGCTCCTAAAGGAAAAACCCCATTCGAATTCTTTAGTCATTTGGTAAACCACCCTGGGTTTATGCAGATTGTTCAAGATTCTTGGGCTGGAGAGGTCACTGGTACCCCTATGTTCAGGCTTGTTTCTAAGTTAAAGAGACTCAAATCAGATTGAAGCAATGGAGTGAAGAGGAGTTTTCTGAAATCCAAAGCAGAATACAAAGAACCAAGGAGGAACTGATATATATTCAGGTGGATATGATGGCTGGCTTGGGGAGTCACCTGAAAATGGAGGAGTCTAACAAATTCTCTCTCTATTGTGCTCTCCTTAGAGCCAATGAGTCTAAACTCAGACAAAAATCAAGATGTCTCTGGCTGCAAGAGGGGGATAACAACTCCAAATTTTTTTACAAGTCTCTGATAGCACATAGATCAAGGAATAAAGGGCTATCCCTTAAAACTGAGGATGATGGGTATATTCTTGACCAAGCAAAAATTGCTGAAGCTTTCATTGATTATCATAAAGGGGCAGCTTGGTGAACCTCACCTACCTAGGCATATACTCCACTGTGCCCCCATGGTGGACAAAGTCATATCTGACAGTGACAGTACTGAACTGGTGAGAAGCTTTACTAACAATGAAATCAAGGCATGCCTTTTCAGTTTAAAGGATGATAAAGCCCCTGGTACGGATGGCTATACCCCTAAATTCTTCAAAGTAGCCTGGGTTATTACAGGCCGACTTCTGTAGGGCTGTTAGTGATTTTTTCAGAAGTGGTAAGCTGCTTAAACAGATAAATCACACTTCCATCACACTGGTGCCTAAGGGCCCTAACCCTTCTGTTGTGGAAGACTATAGGCCTATCTCTTGTGTTAATACCATATACAAGTGTTTAGCTAAGCTTTTAGCCAACAGACTGAAGCCTATTCTGGGTGAGTTGATTGGGGAGCACCAGACTGCCTTTTTACCTGGAAGACTCATTTCTGATAACATTCAGCTCACTCATGAGCTGGTGAATGATTATCATCTTAATAAAGGTAAGCCTAGAACTGCTTATAAAATTGATTTGAGGAAAGCATATGATAACATAAGATGGGATGCCGTTGATATGATGCTTGAGGCTTGGAATTTTCCCCAAACATTCAGAGATTGGATTTTGGAACTCATTGGATCTACTTCTTACTCATTATCCTTGAATGGATCATTGCAAGGATTTTTCCAAGGGAGAAAAGGTTTAAGACAAGGGGACCCCCTGTCCCCTTACTTATTCTCAATTTGCATGGAATATTTGAACTGCTGTATCAGAAATTTGCTGAACACTCAAGAATTCCATTTCCACCCAAAGTGTGATAACCCAAGGATTACTCACATTAACTTTGCTGATGATCTTTTCCTATTTGCTGCTGGTGATCCTGTTTCTGCCAAATTCCTTAAAGTTGCTCTTGATACATTTCAGAACTTCACTGGACTTCCCATCAACTTCAGGAAGTCTCAGATGTTTACAGCTGCTGTCAGCACTCAAGTAAAGGAACAACTCATCAGCCTATGGGGAATTAGTGAAGGTATGCTGCCCATCAAGTATCTTGGGGTACCCCTCATATCTTCCAGGCTGAAAATCAGTGACTGTAAGGAGTTACTGGAGAGAACTTACTGCAAAGCACAAAACTGGAAATTCAAGACCCTGAGTTATGCTGGCAGGATTCAACTGGTTCATTCAGTACTCTCTTCTATCCACATCCATTGGTGTTCCAATTTCATATTACCTAAGAAGATCCTAAAAAATCTGAACCAAATCTGCTGCAGGTTCCTCTAGGATGGAAATGAACAAAAGAGGAAAATCAGTAAGGTGGCATGGTCTGAGATATGTCTTCCTAAAGCTGAAGGGGGTCTGGGTGTGACCAATGCTGTGCATTGGAACCAAATTGCAATATACAAACTGGTTTGGCACATCCTGAGCAGAAGGAAGTCACTGTGGGTGGATTGGGTTTATGCCCACCTTATAAAACATAAAAACTTCTGGTCTACTAAACCTCCCTCAAGCTGCTCTTGGTCTTGGAGGAAAATCCTTCAGTCCAGAGATAAAGCAAAGAGCTTGTGCCTCACTCAAATTGCTGATGGGAAGTCAACATACATTTGGTGGGATATGTGGCATCCTTGCTGCCCATTAATTGAAAAGATTACCCCTAGACAGATTCATAGAGCAGGCTTCAAAATTGATGACAAGGTGGAGAAATTGCTTAATAACAGTCAGTGGAGAATTGGTACTGATCATACACTGCAGATTTTGTGGAACCATCTTAACTTGATCAAAGTTCATAACCTCCCCAAGGACAGAATCATATGGCTTCCATCAAAAGCAGGTGAATTCACAACTAAAGAGACCTGGGCTGTGTAGACCACATGCTGTACAGGTGAACTGGGCCCCTCCTATATGGTTCAAGGGTGCTATCCCTAAACAAAGGTTTATTACTTGGATGGCATTAAAACAGAAGCTACTCACAAAGGATAAGCTTCAAAAAATGGGCATATTATCCCAGGCTTACTGCATTTTCTGTAATACTGCTACAGAAACTGCAGTGCACCTCTTCTTTGAGTGTAAGTTCTCTGCTTGGATTTGGTCCCAGATTCTAAAGCTGTCTGGAATTAACAGAAAACCCCTCCCCTGGCATGAAGAGATTGAGTGGTGTATTAAAAACTGTTGTGGAAGTGGGTTAAAAACAAGAATCCTATGCCTGAGATTATGTGCTACCATCTACCACATATGGAGAGAAAGGAATTCCAGAATCTTCATGGATACTTGCAAGGACCAGGACTTCTTGGTGGCTTGCATAAAGGAGGATGTCAGAATGTCCATACCAGCCAAGGCCTGCTGCCTCCTAGATTCATGCCAAAACATGAAGCTTCTTCAAGATTGGAGTATTAGTCCTAATATAGTTTAATGTGTAGTGGTGCTGTGATATTTAACATCACACTGACTTCAGCTGGGTGCTATTTGTGGTCTATTTTAGGCTACACTTTTTCCTTTTGGCATGTATTGTAATATTTCCATCTATAAATAAACTCAACCCTACCTTCCAAAAAAAAAAGTACATAAAAATATAATTATATTAAAAGGTAAAATTAATTAAACAAATTATTTTAATTTGATTCATTAATTATAATAATTATTTTAAATTAATTTCTAAGTCTTGGTCACTAAACACTATATTGACCAATGACCAATCCAGTCCCAATCCTGGATCAAATGGTCAACTATTTTAAACATTGACCAGAAACCCTATCTGATAACTACGATCTTCCTCAAAACCTTACCTCCTGGGATCCAATCTTGATTAAAATTTAGATAACAGTAAGGCATTATTTGTCCTTTCTAGAGCTCAATTTTCAGGTCAAACTTGTAGGAACTATTTTGAAATTGTGCAACTGACCTTTCAAACGATTCTGTGAATTTCTTGTCCTTCTTTACAGCACTTGATCGTGCCTGAGAACTTCTGACTTTGTGACTTTATGCTTACTATGATATGCAACAGTCCCTTCTCCTTGGAAAGAGCTCAATTTCGAGCTCGTCTTTAAACACCTCAATGGTTTTTGTATCAATCTTTTCAAATTCATTAGCATCAATCCAAGTGGATTCTTACTCATCATCCCCTCCAACAACCCAGATAATCTACTCTGCTATTCCCATATTCATTTATCACCCATTTGATAATGATCCTATGTTTCAATTGAATTCTTTTCACCAGGGTGATGGGTTGAACGTACAGTTGATTCCCAAGTGATTTGGCAATTCGATCTCAAAGGTATTAGTATTTATCTTCTTTTGAATTTTATGAGTACCAATCTTTTCTACTGAACATCAAGTGTGTACCCACAGAGAACCTTTCTTTCTTTAGATAGACCATTACCATACCACCTTTATTATATGACTAATCCTCTCCATCAATCAGCATTCGATTTGTACTCTCATAAGACTCCATGATCTTTCAGTAAATATTCATTTGTTCAGCCATTTTTGCCACTCAACACACTTTTTTGGCCTTAGGTTCTGGTACCAAATCATAGAAATGGTTAGGCTGCAACAATTTCAAATGAACTTTTCCCCATAGTTTAATTCCAGGAATAGTTGTATGTGAGTTTAGCTTGTCAAATAATTGAATCTCCTTGCTTCATATTCTCATTCTCTCCCACGGAAATCACCTATGCTTCTAGTAAACACTTCAGTTTAACCCTTGGTTTGCGGTGGATGTGAGCTACTATATTGTAATCTAGTTCCAAATCTCTTCCACAAATTACGTAAAAAATGTCAGAAACTTAGAATTACAATCTGAAGTACTGCTTTGGACACACCATGCAGTTATACAACCTCATGGAGTATATTCTCCGTGTGAACCTCCAGTGTCCTTTTTACTTACAAGAAAATGGACCATTTTGAAGCAGTCAACTCCCATAAAAATTGAGCCACCTGTTAAGATTTTACATACCGATAATTTACAGGTATGCTACTGACTGGTGATGGAAATGTAAAGCACCATCCATGATGCACTAATCACTATGAATTTGTTTCCATGCAGATCTATCCTTAGCCTAAACAAATGGCATTGCTTTTATGAATAATCAGATACCTACAATCATATCATGGCAATAATCATGCTAGTCTGGTTTTGCAGGTCTTCGAGATGAGATCAGAGTGTTCGAGATTGATAACAAGGTAACATCTATAAAGACAATTGAGTGCCTTCTGGAAGAATTTGATGGGGCATCAAGGGGGTGACTTCGCGTACATTTTTACTGAAGATGTACGAGTACCTTTGCTGCTACTGAAATTATAGTTCTAGCTCTGTTGGCAACATAAAAATAAAGGAAATTATGAAGAACTTGGTTTACTGGATTTTAAAATCACTTTTTGGAACTTGCTGGCACAGAGAAATTTCAATGTTTTCCAACGTGTCTTATTTTAAGTAAATGTAGCTCAGCATAAGGAATGTTGGTCGTCTCGTGACCTTTGCCATGTAAAGAGTCATTGTGGTAGCGTGTTATCTTTTCTCCATATTCACGTCTCAAATCTACGTTCCCCGATTCGGTTGAGACTCTCATTCATGAAGTTCTTGAGGGTCTCACCCGGGGGTATCAATTGCAATCTTGTTACGTGTTGGTCATAATCTTGACACGCGTCAGTCTATCATATTGGGCTATGTGTTCTTACCATTTCTCATATATATATATACACACTAGGGTAGAACGCATCATTAATGAGTAGAAAGCAAAAAAACAGAGAAAATATGAAGTTTTTT
>JAUPMG010022559.1:0-15072 GCA_031762675.1 Pachysandra terminalis | reverse complement strand
TACTTTATGATACACCTCACTTCATGTGTATGTGATAATTTTAACATTAAATAAATACAAGTGTAAAATGACACAAATGATAAAATTAAATAATAACGAAAAAAATAATTGTCGGGTTTTGTCGTCGTCCTTCTCCAACGGTTCGGGCCATTACAGAAATTCATTTAAGGAGGATAAAGTGTAACAACACGAAAAATTGAAGTAGAAAATTATTTCTTTTATAAGGGTACAACAATAATTTAATAGAATTCTAAAAATAAACTATAACACTTATATAATAACTGTATACTTACATTAATCTATATTGTTATATGTAGACCTTGTATGATCACACATCAATACATAATATATTTTTTAAGGCTTAATTACTTAAGTGTTGGGCTCAATTAATCAGTCTTGGGTTTAATTAAAAGGAATTGGGCTTATAAACTTTAATTGGGCTTAAGTGATTAAGTATGGACTTTAATTAATTAATTAGCTTAATGAGCTTAAGTTATTCTTATGGCCCAAACAAACAAAATAGAATTAAAACATATTAAATTCGTTTTTAATTAGTACCTTCTAGAACACTTAAGTTAGAAAATGATTAGGAGTCCCAAATAGCTTAAAAACGAAGCATACATTAAATAGAATAATAAAGACTAGTTCAAGTAAGACTAGAACACCTAAAATCATTAGTTAGGATTGCATAGGAACACTTAGATTAATTTGATGGTTTGGATTAAAAGGAAGAGACATTAAATTTGAATAGGATTAATGTAAGATAAAAGCAATGATTAACTCACACTAGAACTAGGACACTTTGATCCAGAAGGCTGTAATTAAACTAATCTAGATCTAAGGGCTATAAACTCAAATATAATCAAACTGAGATAACAACTCCTAAACTAACTAAAAAACCATAGGAATTTCTATAAAAACACTAGGGGTGGATGCGTGGTTCATTATTCAAGAGAGTGAGAGAGTGTGGAGAATTGCTGGAGCTTTAGGAGCTTGAGAAGAAGAGGTTCAGAACTTGAATCAAGGTGAAGAAGAAGAATAATCCAACGACTAGCCAAGGTAAGTAATTCAATTACTCGTTATTTTTGATTTGGATATAGGTGAGGTGCCATATTCATTGAATATGACATAGCACTCTATTCCAAATTGAAGAATATGTTGATTTTCAGTCTAAAACTTAAACTATTGCATCATCATCCCAGCAAAGGTAAGTTGAATATTTGATTGCTATTATTGATTGGTTTTGGTCAGATTTTGATTTTAATACGAGTGTTAGAAGGAAACTTATTTTAAAAATAACTTAAATTACAAATTTCGTGATGTTTGTTGGTTTATGGACAAACCGGAAGGATACTGTTCTGCCGGTTAGCCTACCAGTGAACCCAGGGGGCGACTGGCTGCCTGCCGGTGTACCGGTTAGCCTGCCAGATCCCTTGTGTGGTTTTTGTGGCACTTTGTAGACTGTCGGTGGGCAACCGGTGTACCGGTTAGCCTATCGGGCACATTGGTATCTCAGGGTTGTTACTATTTAGCCTGTTGGTGGGATTTGGTTTCCTCTGTGTGGTCGGTCGGACATAATCAGTGTGTCGGTTGGGCTGCCAGAACTGTCTGGGTAGCCACTTAAGATTTGTTTGATAGTTGTTAATTGATTGATTGATTTCAAAATTGGTTTTAAAGTAATTATGTGATATTAATGATATGTTTAGGACATGAATTGAGGGTTTACATACTTAATTGAGAATTTCATATGTTTTATCATAATTGATCATGAATTGATGTTATCTAGATATCATGAGACATATACTATGAATTTGATAATTATATTGATCATCTAGATTCATTACACCATTGTACACTGACTGTATGTTTAGTTAATGTGCACCTACCCTACACTTGCATAGCATGAGCCTTATTGCACTAATGACCATAATCTGGTCTTGTGCTTGACTTTACCGTCAGATCTTCCCATCAGTTGAAGATTTTGATATAATTGAGTGATATTGTGATTAGAACATCATGATATGGCGAGGAAAGTCTCAGATGGACTGATTTCATAGGTTAAGTGTAGTGACCCTAAACCAGAATTAAGGATCTAACTGTAATTTAATTATGTAATTGGGGATTGGATTGTAAATAATAGAACTTATGGGGTGTGTGTTGATATTTCTTAAAACTTACTGGGCTGGACCTAGAGTTAAACGTGTGGAACTTTAATTAGGTTAATGGGCTGGATTAACTAGTGAAGGGGGCTTAATTAAGTAATGGGCTAAATAACTTAATTAATCTAGTTAGTCTAATAGGCTTAAATAGTGGACCTAAATTAAATAGGATTAATTTAATAAGAGAACAACGTGTGAGTTTAAGTGGGGATAATTTGGTAAACTAACTAAGAAGGAGATTAGATTAGGATTTGTTTCTAATTTAATTTAGATTGAGATTGTTTGTGGATTAGGATTAGAAAGAGTTAGTAAATAGATTTGGATTAGGATTAACAAGGAGTTGAGATTTAAGTTGAACAAAGTTGGAAGGTTTCTTATTGGTCGAAAGAAGAGAGAAGAGAATTTATAAGAGAAGCTAGAAGGGGACGTGTAGAACCATAAGGAAGGAAGAGATCTGAAGAAATAGAGAGAGAGAGAGAGAGAGAGAGAGAGAGAGAGAGAGAGAGAAATGAAAAATTGTGGCTGAAGCTTGGGATCAAGTTTAGTTTGAAGAAGAAGAAGCAGTAGGAAGGAACACACAAAAATCATCAAAGAGCATAATCGCTAAGTTGTGGTTCTGTATAATCCTTATGAAATTGCAGAAGTCATTGATGTGGTATGGTAATGTATAAAATGATTAAAATACTTTATGGGTATGAATAGCATGTTTATTGAATGATTATTACAATTATTATTGAACACTGGAAGCATAAAAATGTAATTTTAATGACCAGGGCATGAAATCCTAGAAGAAAAACTGATTTCTGGGCTGAATTGTACGTTCGGTAGGTCCTCGAGACATCCACCGAACCCCTCGGTAGGTCACTCGGTACATACTGAGACTTCTACTATAGTAAGTGAAACTTGCGAGACCATCGACCGAGCCTCAGTACATATCGAGACTCATACTAAAACCCTCGGTAGGTTACTCGGTACATACCGAGACATTTACTGAGAGTTATCAAACTCTCTGGACCATTGACCAAACCTCGGTGCATACCGAGACATTCACCAAACCTTTTGGTAGGTCACTCGGTACATACCGAGACATTTACCAAAGACTAAAAGACTTCAATTTTTAGAGGGAAAACCCAATAATGATCTGAACATGAATATAAGGTTTGTATCATTGAAAAACGGATAAATATGGACGATATAATTGAATGGAATGCCATGATTCAATTTTTGATTATGTTGCATATTGGAAGGGATTCTTGTGATGACTTCATAGGGATTGTTCGGGTGGATGGGTGCCCAGACAGCTTTCGAAGGGTGTTATCATTGGAGATCCTACGGATTGTTGTGAAGGAATCTTGTGATGGTTTCCGACAGATTATTCGGGTGAATGGGAGCCCCTATAACTTTTGAAGGATTCAATCACCGGAATTCCTATTGTTTGGGATACCTCCGTTTGGGATGGAATCTGTTATTGAGGGTAATCGTCTTGTATGATAGACCTCCCTGGGATCATTCCCTAAATGTACGTGGGTAAACATCCTCTTTGTAGGGCTCCCTGGGTGTTAATCCCTAAATGTACGGAAATAGCTTCAGAAATTGAGCTCGGTTGTAACGTTCCTCAGATTTAACTATCTTTTCTATTTGGGCGTTTATGTTATTTCGGTGTTCTTGTGCTCATTTTGGCAAATAATGGCCAGCTCTTGAGGACACATGTTTTGTGCTCCTGCCCAACACATTAGCCCCTCTCTTTAAAGAGCTTGGAAGGTTGAGATTAACTCTCCCATCCAAGGGCCTACTGAAGGGCTTGGATTGATTCTCCTTTAGAGAATAGAGTGTAGGCTCTAACCCTAGCTCATTTGTTTGTTTGTTTTGGCTGAGACGAACATTGAAGCTCTCCAAGGAAGAAGAAGGTAAGAGGAGGAAGGTTGAGCAAGGAGCCCAAGCTTCATCAAATTTTTGAGCAGAAGAGACTTGCTTGTGTGAGGTAAATGCATTGTGTGCAATTATGGTGTATTTATCTTAGGATTTCTAAGATTTCTTTCAATGTTTGGATTCATTGAATGTTTGAATGCTCAAGTCAATATTAGAGCATGTTTAAAGTGATGTTTCTGCTAAATCTATGATGAGATGGAGAATGAACTCCGCGCTTTTAGGTTATGCTGCTGAAAAAATACTTGAGTTATGTTCTTATTGATTTTTTAATTGATTGTTCATGGTTGTGTTAGAATTGGTATGTGTAATGATTCTTTATGATTATCAAGTCTTTTGGGACCTATTTTGCCAAAAAAAAACACGAACCTAGGTGGAAGATACGAGTAGAATGGATAGTTGTGTGAAACTGCGTGAAAAACCCAGAAATCGCGGTTGTCGTCAGTCCGCCGACGAACTGGCTGACGGCGGTCAGTTGGTTAAACTTGCGTACTGAGGCCACCAATCGACGGGTTTGACTTATTGGGCTTTGTCGGTGGGTCGTCGGTGGAACCGATGGACTCGCCGACTATAAGAGGTGCAGAGAGGCCTTGTCGGTGGGTATGTTGGCCCACCAATGGACTAATCGACAGGGAGCGTGACTGTTGGTTGCTGTCGGTCGGTGAGTGGTTGGTGACATCAACGGTACTCATCAACGGGTGTCAGTGGATCCATCGGTGTCACCGACTGGACCCGTCGACGAAGTTTGAAATTATATTCGTAGGGGTCAGTGAGTCATCGGTTATACCAACGATACTTGCCGACGGGCGTTGGTGGGTACGTCGATCCGTTGACGGACTCACCGACAGAGCAGTTTGATCTCTGTAGGGTCCACCGATGGGACCTGCCGACGAAGAGTTATAACAGGTGTTTCAAGGGGGTTTCATAAGTGACAAACACCCTGATCTTACTATGATTGTGAGACTTCATTTTATGCTTTCATTTCATACATATTACATGCTTGAAGCAAATATTGAATGACTGTGAAGCATACATGTAGTTGTTTGCTAAATTTCATGCATCTAATGGCCATGCATGCATGTGTAGTTCTTATGAGGACTTAGACCACAGATTACCCCTCTGTTCCTTTTAGAAGGACAAGAGGGAAAATGTGAGGATACTTGGGCTCTAAGATGAGACACAAATGAGAGATAGAACTCTGGCGTCCCATGGGGGACTATATGTACTTATAAATCAAAAATGATTGAAGGGTGAGGGATGAGCTACCCCAAGAGCCCATGGATACCTATATATATCGTACTGTATATATAGAGGGTAAATTCAATTGGTAGTTGTGAGTGGGTATTGTGCCACAGAGGGAGGTTCATGAAGATGATGCCCTTGGACTATTTTGTTGAGATGGTGTGTCCCCGATAAAAATAAAAGCGAGGCATGAATCCCCTAGGGTTGAAAGTCCCTTAAAACTATGCTGTATACACAGAATATGTGAGGTATACTTAGCCAGAAAGGGGCCGTGTATCTGTGAGTGGATACATGGTGTTACAGTCTGCACCTGGCGTGGGCATATCACTTCACAATATCAACGATAGGCATATGCATTCACGTGATTGCTTAAACCAATTTTTAGGTCACTTATGAACTGTTCATGTCATTGCATATAAATGAATGAACCCTTGCATCGATCATGGTATCGCATGCGTGCACAGTCATCCTAGTTAATTACACTCTATATGCACATTGTGTTTACTAAGCGTGTAGCTCAAGCCTTCTTGGCTACTAGTATTTCAGGGGAGGACTATAGACATGATGTGGACTATGGCCGAGGTTGCTGAGTCGGACGAGGAGACCTTGGGCTTTATTGTTACTCCTTTTTGATTGTTCATGTATCAGTCTGTATTTATTGAGAGAGTTGGGAGGAGCGTATTGACTCAATTACACTTGTTTTTATTTACTCTTTGGTTGCCCATTTTCTTTTTGTATTGGGTTTATCTTGTTTTCTCACTTGTGCCCTGTTGAGGCGTGAGGAATTTTATTAATGTTTCAGATAGATTCATGATATACTTTTATCTCACGAACTATGATTATTTCCGCTGCGCATTTTATCTGATTATAGAATTCTCTGTTATATTGTGGTTTTCCACCCACAGTGAGTATATGTTTGGAGTATAAGTGGGTGAGAGTCCCTCTTGGTGTTCTAAAACCATGCTCACGTGAGAGTGAGACACGCTTTAGAATTCGGTTCGTGACAAAGTGGTATCAGAGCATGGTTTCTTAGTTGAATTCTGAGTGGTCGTGTAGAGTATGGAGTTGGTGGAGTTTAGTGATATTGTTGTTGTTGATGTGCATTTGGTGTTTTTGACTCTTGAACATATTGTTGAGAATAACTGTGGATTTTATTCTCAAGTTGTCTTCTCACCTTGTTGTGTGGTTTCAGTATGGTGGGAAGAAGGAGAGGAGGAGCAGTCGGGGAGGGCACTTCGAGAGCCCCTGAGGAGCGGGAACCCCAATTAGCTGGAGTTTATCGAGCATTGGACGATATGGTAGAAATGATGAAACAAGGAAAGTACCAACAGATGCGCCCGCCTCTGCCTCCGCCTCCGCCTATGGACAATTCAGCTGGTAAACAATTGGAATGGTTCAAGAGATTGGGACTGTCAGAGTTCAAGGACACCACGGAGCCGTCAGATGCGCAAGAGCAGTTAGATCATCTAGAGCACATCTTCGAGGCACTTGAGTGCGATGATGTGGATAGAGTTTGACTCGCGGTCTTCATGCTAGAGGATGAAGCCTGACGTTGGTGAAAGTCATCCTTGGCTACCATGGAGGAGGAAGAGGTCTTCTGGGACTGGTTCAAGGCTATGTTCTTAGGGAAGTATTTCCCTACGACCATCAGGAAGGAGATAGAGATTGAGTTTTTGATACTAGAACAAGGGACTATGTCAGTGGCCGAGTATGAGGCCAAGTTCATAGAGTTGTCACAGTTCGCCCTATATGCCATCGATACTGAAGAGAAGAAGGCGCACCTGTTTCAGAAAGGGCTGCGAGGAAGCATCAAAGGGAAGCTGGCCATTCGATCCTTCACGCGATACAATGAGGTAGTCGATGTTGTCCGTAAGGTGGAGAGGAAAAACGCCGAGTTTATGAAGACTCGTGAGCAGCAAAAGAAGTAGAACCGGGAGAAGCAGCTGAGCAATCGTTCACCTCAAGAAGGGAGCAAGAAAGACAAGTGCAAGAAGAGGGATGAAAAGAGATGGACGCCGGAGTGGCAATACCGATCATCATACATGGATCCCACCCGCCGCATTGTTATAATTGTGGTAGGACGGAACATTTTCAGAAGTCGTGCCGACCGCTGCCTAGGATTGAGACGACTAGATCGCTGCCTAGGATCGAGATGATTAGACAGAGAGATCCTCCGTCGCAACCTTCTACGACCCCACAGATGATTCCACGACCGCACCATGCTCAGCCCCCACTTGGGTCACCTCCACGGTAGCACCGACCAACTCCTCCACAGTAGTTCCAATAGAGGGGCCATGCTCCGTAGAACCACCTCGCTAGCCACAACAGCCCCAACGGACCTACCAGCTCCCTCAGGGCCGACTACATGCAGTAGGGCCGCTGGCGGTACCCATTGATGACAAGGCTAAGGAACCTAGGATGCCGAGAGGAGTGATGGAATGTACCTTGCCACTTTTCTCGACTTATGCACTTGTATTGTTCGACACTGGTGCATCTCATTCATTCATTTCGCATGATCTTGTTTGTATACTGGGATTGAAATGTACTATCTTGAACCCTAGCTTGACCTTAGAGAGCCCAGTGGGAGGTCCCACTTCTCTATGTAGGGTGTGTAAGTCCTATCCCATTTCCATGGGAGAGACTGAAACACCCATTGACTTGATTGTATAGAACATGAGTAGATATGATGTGATTCTGGGTTTGGACTGGTTAGCAGCATACCGTGTTGTTATTGATTGCTATAGTAGAGTGTTGATCCTCGTGTTTCCTGGAGGACTGTCTGTAAGAGTCAAGAGGCTTCGACCTGATTTATCTGATCAGTTAGCCGTGCTTGGCTTGTGGTCCATGGAAGGAAAACTCGATTTCGAGAATATCCTTGTCGTTTGTCAGTTTAGGATCGTCTTTCAAGACATCCTCGCTTTGCCGCCTAGGAGGGTAGTGGAGTTTTCCATCGACCTAGTGCCGGGTGCAAACCCTATTGCTTTACTAGCCTATAGAATGGCGCCTACCGAGCTGAGAGAACTCAAGCTTCAGTTGGATGAGTTGTTGTGGTTAGGATTTATTCTCCCCAGTTCTTTTTGTTAAGAAGAAATACTGGACTCTGCGATTGTGTGTGGATTATCGTCGGCTGAATCAAGTTACCATCAAGAACAAGTACCAGTTGCCGAGGATTGAAGAACTGTTTGACCAGCTCAAGGGAGCCAGATACTTCTCCAAGATTGATTTGAGGACGGGCTACCACCAGCTCCGGATTAAAGAGAGTGACATCCTGAAGTCTACTTTCGGGACCCGTTATGGACATTTTGAGTTCGTTGTCATGCCATTCGGTTTGACGAACGCCCCGGCCGCATTCATGGCTTTGATGCATCGAGTGTTCAGGCCCTACCTCAACCAGTTCATTGTGGTTTTTGTTGACGACATCCTCATCTATTCGAAGACCTGGGAAGAACATGAGGATCACCTCCAGATTACCTTGCAGACTTTGGAAGATAACCAGTTGTACGCCAAATTCATCTTTCCTGGTAAGTGCAACTTATGGCAGGACGAAGTGAAGTTCTTGGGACATGTTGTCTCCAAGGAGGGTATATCAGTGGACCCCGCTAAGGTGGAAGCAGTGATGGATTGGGAGAGGCCAAGGAACGTGACCGAGGTTCGCAGTTTCTTGGGACTCGCAGGTTATTATCATTGTTTTATTGAAGGATTTTCTCGTAATGCAGTACCTCTCACCCGCCTTACCAGGAAAGATGTCAGATACCAGTGGACAGAGGATTGTGAGGAGGCTTTCCTAGAACTGAAGAAGAGACTGACTACCGCCTCAGTTTTGACACTACCGCGAAGTGGAGTTCCGTTTGAGATCTACGCCGACGCTTCTCTTTTGGGATTGTGTTGTGTGCTTATGCAAGATTGGAAAGTTGTAGCGTATGCTTCCCGACAGTTGAAAATCCATGAGAAAACCTATCCGACCCATGACCTGGAGCTAGCTACAGTTGTTTTCGCCCTCAAGATCTGGAGACATCATTTGCACGGCGAGACGTTTGAAGTCTTTTTGGACCATAAGAGCTTGAAGTACCTTTTCTTCCAGAAAGAGTTGAACCTGAGGAAACGCTGGATTGGTGAATGACTACAACTTCACTCTACAATATCATCCAGGGAAAGCGAACGTAGTGGTCAACGCTCATAGTAGGAAGCCGAGAAGTCTACTTGCACTCCTTATAGTTCAAGAATGGAGTCTCCTTGAAGCACTATCAGATGTGGGAGTTAGAGTGGACATTAGTCAAGGCAGAGCCAAACTGTTCACCCTTGTCGTCAAGCCGAGTTTGCAAGACAGGATCATTGAAGCACAGAGGGGTGACGAGTGGCTACAATGTTTGGCCTGAGACGATTGTAAGCTGGACTAGTCTATTGAAGAGGATGGCAGTGTCAGAATGCAAGGCAGATTGTGCATACCCGACAACGAAGACTTGAAGAATGAGATTTTGAGAGAGGCTCATAGATCGCGCTACTCGATACACCCAGGCAACACCAAGATGTACAAGGACCTGAAGAGATACTGGTGGTGGAAGAAGATGAAAGCGGACATTGCCAGATTTACTGCTTACTGTGTAGTATGCCAGCAAGTCAAAGCAGAGCACCATAAGCCAAGAGGTACACTTCAGCCACTACCGATTGGAGAGTGGAAATGGGAGCACATTTCCATGGATTTTATCGTGGGATTACCGTAGACACGGCTAGGTCAGGACATGCTATGGGTCATCGTCGATCGCCTCACCAAATCTGCACACTTCATTTCAAGCTGCACGAATGCTACTACTGAGGACTTAGCCAAGGTGTACGTCAAGGAGCGTGAGACTTCACGGGGTACCTATCATTATTGTCTCTGATGGAGATTCACACTTTTTATCTTGATTTTGGAAGAGTCTACAGAAGGCGCTAGGCACTACCTTGAACTACAGTACAACATACCATCCGTAGACGGACGGCCAAACAGAGAGAGGGGACCAGATTCTTGAAGACATGCTAAGGGCAAGTGTCCTAGACTATGGAGGATCTTGGAGCGAGAACTTACTGTTGGTGGAGTTCTCCTACAACAACAGTTACCAAGTGAGCATCGGCCTGGCACCTTTCAAAGCTTTGTACGGAAGACCCTGCAGATCACCCTTGTGTTGGAATGAGAGAGGAGAATCTGTAGACATGGGACCTGACATTATTCTTGAAACTACTGAGAAGATCAAGTCAATCAGAGACAGACTTCTCACAGTACAGAGCAGGTATAAGAGTTACGTTGACACTAGGAGACGCAAGATGGAGTTTGAAGTGGGAGATTGGGTATTCCTCAAGGTTTCACCGATGAGAGGAGTATTCAGATTCGGGAAGAAAGGCAAGTTGGCACAAAGGTGTGTGGGGCCGTTCGAGATTATCAAGAGAATGGGGCAAGATGCTTACAGACTGCTCCTATCGCCAGACTTGACTCAAGTTCACAATGTATTCCACGTGTCCAAGCTACGGAAGTACCACCCTGACCCTGCGAGCATCATTGATTGGCAGACCATCTCCATCCGGGAGGACATCACTCATGAAGAAGCCCTGGCAAGATTCTGGATCGCATGGACAGAGTATTGCGCACCAAACTGACCCCGATGCTGAAGATCCAGTGGACTCACCACGGTGAGTTAGATGCCACGTGGGAGCTAGAGGTGCACATCCGTCGGGAGTATCCTTACCTCTTTGAGGACTAGGTATATTTTTTTCTAGGCCGAAATCCTTTTTAGGAGGGTAGGTTGAAACACCCCTCCGATTTAAATATCTTTTCTATTTGGGGCGTTTCTATTATTTCAGTGTTCTTGTGGGCATTTTGGCAATTAATGGCCAGCTATTGGGGACACATGATTTGTGCTACTGCCCAACACATTAGCCCCTCTCTTTAAAGAGCTTGGATGGTTGAGATTAACTCTCCCATCCAAGGGGCTAATGAAGAGCTAGGATTGATTCTCTTTTAGAGAATAGGGTGTAGGCTCTAACCCTATGTCATGACCCAAACTTAAGGAAATTCTTGTAAGAATCCTTATGTTCGAACTGCAACTCTCACCCCAAACGGAATCGGGAGTGGCAATCGATATCAAACCAAAATTTACAGAAATTCAATAAACTTCTAAAAGAATCTAATTTACTGAAAAAGAAGTAAAATATAACCTATCTACTACATCCACAAAAATGAATAAAATTCGTAGCGGAAAAGAAAATTATAATGTCCTATTTCAAGTAAAAATCGGAATCCCTAACCCTATACATAATATCTGATCTAAGAAATAAAACTGTAAATCCGGTAGCAAAACTTCACGTAAAAATGACTCCACATCCAACAATTTCACAAAAAAAGGGTAGTCATCTTGCTCTCCAATATCATTAAATTCCTCATCTAAATTACTTGAAATGTTTGTCGAAAGATGTCAGTTACGCTTAGCCCAGTAAGTAAAGTCAATTAAGTAACATCCTTAACAAGAAATAGGGTCCACACCAATATGCAAAGATATAACATAAAAACAGTAGTGAATCATGGTAAATATGCAGAATATTATATGCATGATTAGATTATTAATGTATGAATGCATGTTCATACAACAAGACATATTGACCACCAGGTACGATCCCTGCAAAATATTATGCTATGCAATTATGCATGTTGTTTAGAATTTGAATTACGTAAGGTGCACAATAGACCAATCAATTACTGAGCAAGACGTTCTCGATCCGTCCCCCTATACAGGGCCACTCTCAATAAGATATTCCATGTGCGCATAATAATCTTGAGGGGTTTCGACCAAGAGAGCACAATTCCCCCACTAATTTTCCATCAGGGCAATGCAAAAGTCCAAGTTGTCACATAATTAGGACTAACCACAGCGAGCATTACAGAAAGCGAATGCCAACAAAATTTCACTCAGCATCCGTTACGTATAATAATACGCTATCGAGATGATAAAAACTACGGTATATTGGGGTAGCAAATCCCTCGGCCAAAAATATTAGTCCATCTAGGAATTCCTCTCACCTAATCATGATGTCCAAATCATAATCCACCCAGATTAAATTAGAAACTTCATCATAAGTGAAGTCTGATGGCAGGTCTAGTATATGACCAGAATATGGTCATTAACTCAATTTGGATATGCTGTGCAATGTGAGGTGTTTGTGAACATTAACTAATCATACAACAAGTGTACGGATGTGAAGTAAATCTAAACACCATATATGAGTCTTAAGTCATGATTCCAATCATTATAATATTCAAATCAATCAATAATGTATGTTGTATCATAATGAATAATTCCAACAATCAATCAACCTTAGACTAATATCATGTAACCATCAAAATTAATATACAATTCATTACAATCAATCAACGCTCCATTATAACACAAAATCAAGCAAAATACACCAACCTAGGCTGACCGGCAGGCTGGCCGGCACGCCGGTTGGCCATCCGGTAGCCTAGACAGGGGCCAAAACAATCAGGTGCAGGGTCTAATGCTGGCTGGCACACCGGCTGGCCATCTGGCAACCTAGACAGAAGGTAGGTCATTCAAAAGATTCACAGGGTAGCCACCGGTAGGCTGGTTGGCACACCGGCTCGTCGTCCTGTAGGCTAGATAGGGGCTACTTTTCAAAGTGTCAGGCATGCCGGTTGGCCCTCCAGTAGGCTAGACAGAAGGTCACAAAGTCACATAGGGTAACCGGTAGGGTTCCTGAAGGCTACCGGCATGCCGGTAGGTCTGCTGGACCCATCTGGGTGAACCGGCGGACTAACCAGCACGCCGGCAAGTCACCGGTTTGCCTAGAAACAAAGTTTAAGCACGAAATTTTGTATTTTATCACACAATTTACAATTCTCATCAACGTAAACTCATATTTAATTTGTATTCCGAAACTAACCTAATCAAATTCACAATCAAAATCAAAGCTTACCATGCTTGGAAGTTTAATGTTAGAAAATTCAAGGTTTTATGAAGGACAATGTTTTATTTGAATTGAATTCAATGAGGTATGTTATATTCCTTGACTATGGCATATCACCTAATTCAAATCAAAGATGTAAACGAAATTGAAGTTACTTACCTTGCTTAACGCGCGATTCCTTCTTCTTCTTCTTCCTTACCTTTAGATCTCAACCCAGATTTCAGTTCGATGGTTTGGATGATCAAGCCAGGATTTTAGATAAGTTTTACGAGTTAAACTTTGTTTAGGATTTGTCCATAATCCTAGCCCTTGACTTTTAGTTAATTTATCTACAACTTTGATTAAGAAAAGTAGCAGTCCTAATACAACTTAAACATTATCTTTGTTCTATCCTATTTAGATTCGGATTTATCTTTCTTATCCTTGTCTAATTCTAAGTCTTATTGTCTTTTAATCTTGGCCTTTAATTATATTTAATCATTCCTGCGAAATCTCAGCCATTGGTTTAACTTTGAGATTATGATTGTGTGTGACGCACTCTAGATAGTCTATTGTGCTCCCACCAATCACAATTGGTCAAAGTCAACTAATTAGCTTATACTACAAATTTCAAATTAGTCCCTATTTTCTAACTAATTACCAATAATCTTATTACTAATTACACTAAACTCCCCTAAATGAGTTGGGTTATTACACTCTATGCTCCTTAAGACAATTTCTTCCTCGAAATTTGCTTACCTTAATCAAATAGTTGCAGATACTTCTCCCGAACGTCTGCTTCAAGTTCTCAAGTAGCTCCAAAGAACTTTCACTATCGGTATCACCTTGCCTCGCATGACTTGCTCCTTATGGTCTAGAATCTGTATCGGATATTCCTCATACGTAGCATCTTCCATCACTGTCACTGTCTGCCAATCGATAACACTGGTTGCATTCGGGTGGTACTTTCTTAACATTGAAACGTGGAATACGTTGTGTACTTGGTCCAAGCTAGACAAAAGTAACAACTTGTAAGCCACCTCTCCTATCCGTTCAGATATCTCAAAGGGTCCTATGAACCTTGGTGATAGTTTACCCTTCTTCCCGAATTTGAATACTCCTTTGGTTGGTGAAACCTTAAGGAATACCCAATCTCCTACCACAAACTCCAGATCTCTTATTCTTACATCAGCATACTTTTTCTGATGGTGTTGTGCCACTAGAAGTTTCTCTCTTATCATCTTAATCTTCTCAGTTGTTTCAGCGATGATTTCTGGTCCTAAGGTAACATGTGCGTTGTCTTCATTCCAGCACAAAGGGGATTTGCAAGGTCTTCCGTACAAGGCTTCAAACGGTGCCATACCAATAGAAGATTGGTAGCTGTTGTTGTATGAGAATTCCACAAGTGACAAGTGGTCTTCCCAACTCCCTTTAAAGTCAAAAATACATGCTCGGAGTAGGTATTCTAGAACTTGGTTAGCACGCTCCATTTGTTCGTCAGTTTGAGGGTGAAATGCAGTGCTAAAATTCAACTGTGTTCCCAATGCCTTGTGTAAAATTTCCCAAAACTTTGAAGTAAATTGTGCTTCTCGGTCTGATACTATTGTTACTGGTACTCCGTGAAGTCGGATTATCTCTTTCACATAGATCCTTGCCAAGTCATCGGTGTTTATCATGGTCCTTGCTGTGATGAAGTGTGCAGATTTGGTCAATCTGTCCACAATCACCCAAACCACATCATGGTTGTTGCGGGTCTTAGGTAGTCCTGTAATGAAATCCATCGAGATGTGCTCCCACTTCCATTCTCCAATAG
>JAUPMG010022538.1:0-15073 GCA_031762675.1 Pachysandra terminalis | reverse complement strand
TTAATTTATTGAATTAATAATTAATTAGTCACCTAATTAATACTTAATTATATCTGCTCTGGCAGATTGGTTCCACATCCCCTGTTAATCTTCTCGGGTAGGTCTAACCTTCTATGGTCAGGGTCTCATTGGCCATTGGTCTACATCGCTTGTGAGATTATATATAATTAGCTAGGCTAATTAGGCTTCTAATCTTGCTTAGTCTGGGATCAAGGATTGGGTCCTTACACCCTTCCTTTTGGGACTTTCACCCATGGTGGAATACACCCGTACAAGACCATTCCTTCATGGACTTTAATCCATGGTGGAATAAATCCGTACAAGACTTTTCCTTTAAGGACTTTGACCCACGGTGGAATGTACCCTTACCATGCATTACCTTTAGGGACTTTCATCCCCGGTGGAAGCCCACCCATACATGTTCTTACCTTTAGTGACTTTTACCCATGGTAGAAGCTGGCCTATCCACATTCTTACCTTTAGGGACTTTCACCCATGGTAGAAGCTGGCCTATCCACATTCTTACCTTTAGGGACTTTCACCCATGGTGGCAGCTCACCTATCCACATTCACAATTTCAAGTCATTCAAACACAAACAGAATCACAATCATGGATACTCATGGTACCCTTATCAAACATACAAGTTAATCATCAAGTTCAACACAAGTCATACAGAAGTCAACCCAAGTCAAATCTAAGTCCACATTAGATGCTAAAAGCACCACTCGACCAATCAAGTCCCACACGACCATTTCTAATTATATTAATCCTATCATGAGGTCCTAAGACCATGTCCTAAACCTTTGAGTTGACATCACCTTATATTCCATTCAAATCAGTCCGAGTATCCAGAATTTTAGACCTTCTCCTATACTTTTCATGATTTAACCAATTCTAGATCTTTTGCACACAAACCAACTACACAAGCATGTTCACAACTCAATGGGGAACCTCCTCATAAATGTTTAAGCCATTTGGGCCTCGGTAGCTGCCAAGACTCCTACCGAGAAGCTTGGTAGCAAGTCCAGAATGTATGAAATTCTGGGCATTTTCGGCATCTGCTCGGTAACAGCCGAGACTGCTATCGAATGGCAATTTTGGCCAGTTTTTCGGGTTTTCTTCTAGGGCTTTGTGCCTCTACTCAAACCTAGTATTTTATAAGGTTTTAATAACCATAAATTAGTCTTTAAAGCCTACTCATATGATCCAAACATCAAACACATAAAACCTACTTTATTTCCATAGATCTAAACAAGTAAATAATAAATAATCAATCACGGATCTAAAAACATAAATATGATTCATAAGAACTTATAATAGCACATGAAACACAACAACACAAGTTAACATGTGAATCAAACAATATGGCAATATTCCTTCTAGTTTCTCTAGATCTTAAATCTACGTGCTGAACATACACGAACATACAACCCACCTATATCTACAGTATTGGATTGATCCATAAAACTAGTTACCATAGAAATGCAGGAAACCCTACCTTGTTTAAATAGATTCTTGTCTAGGTTGATTTTCAGCAACAAGGATCACTGATCTTCTTTTCCTTCTTCTTTTTCTTCCTTCCAAAACCAGATTTCTGCAAACCCATTTCCTTCTATTCGTTTGATCGTATGAAGCACTTTATCACTCCTAAGATAGTACGTGTGTCAGTGGGAGAACCCATTATCTCCCTCTCCCTAATTCAAATTAGATAGTAAAAGTCTATAGCATCCTTACATTGCCCAATGGGCTTATTCGACCAGCCCACTTGTCCATTATGTTGGGTCCATGCCCACTACACCTAATTCACATAAAGAACACAATTAATCACAAACTCTTCTTATTTACACATAGGTCCATTCCAACCCCCTTTAAAGCCTAAGGTTTTAATTAGGGTTAACTACCATTTAATAATTAAATTAAATGGTAGGGTCTGGGTCATTACAAACACATGTAGTGGATACTCCCAACACCACTCATACATCACACAATTAGTTATTAAATCCAATCATAAGATAGACAGTAGATGTTACAAGCACCATTCAAACAACTCAATTTCCTATACTAACATTACTAACCATCCTACCCTTATCCTATAATCCAATTACTATGTCGAAACTCCTTAAAGTCAAAATCTCAGCATATCACATTCGAGATTGCCTTATTTTCCTGAAAATAAAACCCTATCATGCACTTTCTACCATACGGCCTCAACCATCCCTTTTCCAGACTAACCAACCTCTCACACATGTGTAAATCACCTCATAGGAGCTTCCCATGAAATTTGGGTCCAATTGCGGTTCGGTAGATCCTTGGTACCTACCGAGATTCCCACCGAAACTCTTGGTAGATGATCTACCGAGGCTCGGTAGATTGTCCTAAGAGCCTGTTTTTCCTAAGTATTTTTGCTAGATGTCTCGGCATCTACCGAGAGTCTAATTTAGCCCTGAAAATGGTTTTCCTCCTAGGGATTCGTTTTTACACTCTCATATACATGTTTTTACAAGTATAAACATCACATACTTAATGCAAATCACCATGAAGCTCATCAAAACTCAACCTATCAAATCTAGACTAAACATATAGATCATCATTACACAAATCATTCATCATACATGAAATAATTCTGGAAAATCATAATCAATCTATATGAACTCATAAGAATATCACAAACACATTAAACTTGAATCTAAACATTCTTAATCATGTAAACATACAAATCAATCAGAAAGATGTTATTCAGTACTCATATACAAAGTACTACAATATCAAATTAACGTTGTTCAGATCATGCTTAAGATCATCAAATCATGCAATCCTTACTTATATCTATTGCATCATTATGATCTATGGATATAACTTTCGTAAAATCGATGGGATCCCAAAAAGTTTTCTTCGCAGATCATTTCCCTACAGATTTTCCAGCACTGGTAGATCACCAAGTTTCCCTTTGCCTTCTTCTTCCTTTTTTTTTCTTTTCCTTCAAAACCAGATTTCTCTCTTCTCTCTCTTTCATTTTGGACGTGTGAATTACCGGTGGCAGTTATCTCTCTATTTTTGAAAGGTATGTGGGTTAGTGGATGATTTCCATTATCCCACTCAATTAATTCAAATAATTGTATAATTACTTCAATAGCCTTACCTTGGGCCCAATGGGCTATTCGACCCGTCCAAGATCCTATTTGAGTTCATTGTGTAGGGTCCAAGCCCAGTCCACCTAATTCACAAAAATTAACACAAGTTACCTCTATTTCTTAAAAATCACATAAGGGTCCAATTCAGCCCTTCTTTCAATTAAATCCTAAGGTTTAAAATAAGGATTAACTATCATTTAATTATCAAATTAAATGGTAAGGTCAGGGTCACTACAGGTAGTCAATACATTGCAAAACACAGAATTCATTAAGATAATTATGAAATCTGGAAATAAATATCCTTAAAAATAATCCATTACATCAACATCAAAACAACAGAAATAAACTACTCCTAGTACAATCAACATTCTCATTATAACTAAGGTCTTCATCATATGCTTGTTCTTGATCTTAATCATCATAGTCCAACTATCCCTCATCTATAAATCCTGAAATATGGTCGCTTGAAAGCGTAAGCTACACTTAGTTTGCTAGTAAACAAATCAAAACAATATTTAAGATTGAAGTAGGGACAATGCCACTCTACATTGGTATTCCTATAGAAAAAAGAGAATATTAATATGCAAATAATTAAATGATATGATAATACAATGACATATGATATGCTGTGATGTGTAATGCAATATGATATCTTGGTTCAATTATTAATGAATGCAATGCATGCTTATGCAATAGTATATATAATCACGACGTGTGATTCAAGCACGGCATGCTGTTTGGTATTCGAATAGTGTGTGTCCCACACCAGATCTAACCTCACTACCCAAGATGTTCCACTAATTTGAAATCAGCCCCCATACAAGGCCATGATAGTAGATTATTCTATGTGTGCATCATAGTTTCTTGGGGCTGTGACTATATGAGAACATTCCTCATTCTTATTCTCAATCACGGGAACGTATCCAGGGTCTCACAACTATGAACGTTTCCTTGTGATCTATACATTACCCGATCTACTAAGGGAATTTTACTCGGTCATTCGTCCACAAAACAGGAAGAAAGATTAGTCTATTGGGAAAGTGCCTCCCTTAACACATAGAAATCAGTCCAACCGGGACTTCCTCACTTATATTGTAATTTTCAGATTACAATACCACTCATTCTATCGATAATCTCCAAAAATATGGAATTATGGGGGTCAAGTCAAGGCATTAGACCCAAATCAAGGTTATCACCGTCCGTAGGCATATACTATGCAAGTGTATTGTGCGTATTAACTAATCAATCAATTTCAGTACATGAACAAGTACAATTTAAGCTATAAAATATGATCATAATGAGTTTTGAAGTGATAACAATCTAAATCAAAATTTCACATGTTGGGCAAACATAGTAAATTCTCCTCAATAAGTCAATTATGAAACATATTCATCAAAATTCAATTCTAACACTAGATACAGTCTTAATTAGGTATTAGAAACATGCTGGTAAAATTTCATCACAATTGGAACACTTTCAAAAATTTTGGTATACCGCCTACCCTGCCGTTAGTCTATCGTTGGGGTCATTGGCACACCTAGCAGTATACTGTTAACCCTTGGCATCTCAACTAGTGGGCACAAAAATATTTCTCAGATGGTCGGCACCCTAGTGGTATGTCACGTCCCCCATCGGTAACTTAAGCCGAGACCAAAAAAATACCCTGTGGGTATGAGCACACCTAGCGGTATACCACTGCAATCCAGAAAGCACGTCGACATACCTAGCGGTATACCGCTAGTCTATCGCCACCACCCAAAAAACTAGTCGGCAACCTAGCGGTATACCGCTAGTCTGCCGACGCTCGGGGAAAAGCTCAGAAAGTTACAAAAACATAATGAAGTCCTTTTTACATTAAAATTCATCAAAAACCACTTCAAGGATTTGAATTCCAAACAAAACCTATAAATTAAATCATAACAAACTTACCTAACTTACCTTGATCCTTGTATGGTATTCAAACCGAGAAAATAATACTTTATCATGTTTTGATTTATGGAGTAGAAGAAAGATAATTTTATAGATATGCTATGTCATACTCAAGGAATATGACATATATACCCAGTTTATATCGAAAATATGGTTTTATTTGAATACTTACCTCGAATTCTTAATTGTGTTGAGAGGAACACATTCTTCTTCCTCTTCAAGTCTGAACTTCTACAATTCCTTCAAACTCCAAGCTTCTCCAAGTTGTAAAGCTACTGCACTTCTCATTCTCTTTCTCCTCTTTAAAAATAATGATCCATATGTCCAAGGTTGTTATTCTTATAGTTTTTCTTTTGAGTTTTACTTAGTCTAGGAGTTGTTATCTGTTTAGGATAAAGTTTTAGATCTCAACCCTTAGATAGAATAGATTAATTATAACCTTTAGATTTTGAGTCCTAGTTATAGTTAAACCAATCCTTAGTGTTTCTTTAATTATTAAATCCCAACTTATATAGAATGAATATTAGTCCTATGAATTTCAGCCTTTTGATTAGATTAAGTGTTCCTACGAAATCCTAGCCACATATTATAACTTATGAGAGTTATGATTGTGTGTGATGCATTTAGTTTCCTTCAATACAACCCACCAATCAGGACAAGTCAAAGTCAAACATGGTAGCTAATTTACTAAAAATTTTAATTACTCCCTATTCTTTTATTAATTACACATTAACCCAATGAATTTAGTTTGGGTTATTACAAGTTAGCCTAAGGAAACTTGTACGGTGGGAAGGGAGTTTTCCAATTATCTATGACATGACTCAATTACTATATTATGATTTGTTATGATATTTTTGTGATGAATTGTTACTTGTAATGTGTCACGAACCAAACCAGAAATTCCCAATTTATGAGATTCTTGATTTATTCGTAACCTTCAGCCCATATTTCTACACGTGTGGATAACAATGTTCAAAACATAAGCAGAAGGCTAAAAGCAGTTCTAGTAAGAAATAAGTAAGTATTATCACCAAAACTGAAATAAATGAAATCTAAGTAATAAAAGTCTACACCTAGAATATTTCAATAATTCTACCAGAGTGCACTACCCAATCTAGTCTCTCTCTCCGAATCTAAGCTCCTGAACCTGAAATATAAACAACACACATAAGCTGGAACCCGTAATATGTAAACCTTCAATGAGGTGTATTCACTAATGTTCCAACATTATGGGAAAAGTGCGATAAGTGTACAATGTGTAATAAGCAGTATATGTGCCTGTGGTGAATTGTGTGGTGATTTAACAATAAAATCATACAATCTGAAGTTCTCTCCCATTTTCACTAAGTATATCTCAACAGTCAATATCACTATAATGCCTAGGTCTATATGAGAAGTAGGCCATGTGTTTCAAAGATAAGGCACTCGCACTAATATCAACAAAGACATGCAAATACAAGTGCAATGCAAACACTGTATAGAAAGAGAAATATCGTAAGTTCCGACGATATCGCAATCTCTATCCGGGGTGTCCCAGCAACCTGAAATCATCCCCCGTATGAACGGACTAAGTGATAGGATTATTCAATTTGTACAACATAGTTCTAAGGGCTTCCAACCTAGGAGGCACAATCCCCCCACTTATTTTAGATCACGAGCCCGCGGTCAAAGCTCACATCAACGTGTTCATTCCTACAGGGAACCTTACATATTCAAAATCCAACAGATAGTATAGCAGGGCCTCATTGTCTCCCAAGATTACACCAACGTGTGGATCCTTGGGATAGTTCACCATCTTCCAAGCTTACACCAACGTGTGGATCATTGGATAACCATCATTTCTCTAGGCTGTAGAGGTCTAACCTATGTGGGTTCACTCTCCGCTTGGGTACGATAACAGAGGTCCTCTCATAGGACAGTAATAGCCCCTCAAGTCAATTAGCTCATGTGTTAGTCTAAACCCAAGGGTATCATATGGGCTATTAGAATAGGCTGTCACGGTCGGAAGATCCATATCCAATATCCATATTCAAATCCATTTATTAATGCATCATACAATGTTTCACAGACATATATTCAAATCATCAAACATATGGGCACAGTCCCATAATCTACTCTACCATGTACCTCAATATGCATATGTAACTAATAAATGTACATTTATAGTACAATTAGGAAAACATGGCAGTTATATTCTCACAGGCAAATGAAGTAAGTACAGTTGGGGACACAGGCACCAAACTCCACATCAATCACATTAGAACATTTAAACATAATCCATTCATCATAAACGTGTCTTTGAGGCACCAGGATACCTTAACTAATCATACACCTAAAGGAACTATGCAAGAAGTACCTCAATAATTGCTCTTTCCTCACAAATGAAGGTTATCACTTCACCACTACTACCATTAGCATTAAAACAAATGTAATATGATGGTCTAGAGCTAATACGAGTGTTTTGGGACAATACACACTTATTTTTCCAAAATCTCCTATTGCTCGGCCAAGTCTAGAAAATCTAACTTCCGTTTTGAGGGATCATATTTCTCATGGTGAGTTTTTTTGTCCCGAAAATAGGCCAAACACGTGAGGTCAGTCAAGATACTGGTGCCCCCATTTGCATCACTCAAATTGGAACAAGGGAGATGTTCAGTGGGATCCTCGACGACTCTTCGACGCATCGAGATGGGCAAAAGTGTGCCAAATAAATTGGCACCTTGGGGTTTGGTCTGGACGAGTCTCGATAGACTAAAAGTGAACTCAGTTTATCTACCAATTTGGTTCGGCGACCTCTTAGTCTCGCCTAGGCTTTCTTTGGTGACAATTCCAGAGAGCCCAAATATGCTCGGGAAAGGTCCAACAGGTCTAAAATTTCATGGGGAGGTCACTCTTGCTCCAAGGAGGGTTCAATTATGCTTTACTTTTGATTTAGATTGGTCTAAACTAGGGATTTGGGGTTTTCTCTCTATCTTCCCCACTTAGGGTTTTGGTTTCCCATATATCAAGTCAATCTACACGTTTGGGTTTAAGGTCTCCAACTACAGCATGAAAGCTAGGTAGAAATACCAAGGAGAAGGTGGGCATTCAAAACTTGACCCATCTCGTACTTCAAAATGCAAGAACACAACCAAACACAACTTCAAATAGAGGATACTCAATTTGGGGCATTAGCAAAATTGCATCGGGGTTGATCCGTCATGTCCCCGCTATCTCCAATGGTCTCCCATATGCTCAAAGGCTCCAAGAGAAGAGAAGAGAGGAAGAAGGAGAAGAAAAATGAAGAGAATGGCCTAAAGTTCCTATTTGTAGTCTTATATGTTAAGTTGGGAATAGATTCAGCAGTAGGGGCAAAAAAGGTTTCTTGATCTTATATTTTTCAACTGGCCAACTAAGCAACTTCTGCTGGAGGGCTTTCACTAGTGGGTTTGAGGTGGATCTCTAGAGTTGTCAGATATGACTTATTATCTTGTCCAATTATTTTATCTAGAATTAATCTCTAAGGACTCTGCTAACCAATCAGGCTGGCTACCTAAAATAATTTATTTTTTCTAATTTGTCTTAAGGTTTAAGGTTGATCAGAACATGTTTTAACTGAAGGTGGTTAAGGACTAGGTGAGCACTAATCTCGCCTATTAGTGAGTTAGTTTTACTAAATTTACATTAACCTTAAGTTCTAATCATAACTAATTAGGGTGATTGTACAAGTTCTGACAGTCAAGCCCCCTTAAAAGAATTTTGACCCCAAAATTTCTCTAAGGAGTTATAAAAGCGAGGGTAAGGAACTAAATGAATGCGCACACAATGAGAGAACACAATACCAAAACGATATCGTTAATATTGCTACTATCACACGAAAAGGAAACACATTAATTCTTCATACAGAAAGGGAGGGGGCTGATACGACTGCCCAAAAACATACAATATGATCAAGCAAAACTGAAAGTAAAACACACTAGAAGAAGCAAAACCACCAAAAGAACCAGAAGTTCTACACTGCTACTGAAAAAAGAGAAACAATGCTAAGGCCGATCCTTTGAAGGTGGTGGAGGGGGCATGCTAGAGAGAGGTACAACATTTGACGCTCGTCTGCATCCGAATGTATCCTGGAAGAAACAGGAAGTAGCGTCCACACTCCTCTGCAACCGGGACATCTGGCTCTTGGTCCTGCGAAGCTTTGCTGTGACCTCTGTCCTCGTCCTCAGGTGTGCTCTCGAATTAGCCCTCCTTAGGGCAGCAAGTCTCTCCTCAATAGATGGTTCGCTTCTGGGGACGAAGTCCGGTCTAGTTCTGCCAAAGTGGAAGCTCTATGCGGCAAGGCTATCTGCTCCAACGGCGGCTCGTACACATGGTCCTGCTATTGCTCCTGCTCCTCTAGATGATACTGCGGCTGTTGAAGTTCATCCGCTTACTGAGAAAGTCCCATCAAAGAGAGGTTCATGAAAGTGAAATACTTCTCAACCGTGACCTTTTCAGGACGGCCCAACACAATCCCCCAGTGTTTGGTCATGGCACACCTCAAACAAGGAAAGGGCAGACCGCCTTTCCGCGAATATCTGATAAGTCTAATGATGTGGCCAATCACCAGGGAGGGAAGGCAGAGGCACTGGCCAGTAACCACCATATAGATTACTCGAGCCATGAAGGGCATGAGATCACTGGTGTTACCAGAACGGGGATAAACACAACAGAGGAAGGTGGCATGCAGGATCCAGTAAGCATGGCAAATTTTAGTGGCAGTGAGGGCATTGCTATTTTTCCATGCAGCATTGTAGCCACATAGAACTTGGGTCACCTCGAGGCGCTCTGAGAAGGTAAGCTCAGGGATAGTGCTAAGAACGTTGTTCATAGGAACGTGCATGAGAGAAGAGACAAGTTGGAGGTTAAGGATGAGGGGTCCAAGCGGAGTGATGAAGGTGATGGGGGAAGGCTGAATGTCAATCATAGTGATATACCCGTACATGGTGCGGGTGAGGATCTCGAAGGCTTGACCGCCCCAGCTCATGATGGGTTCATAATCTACGGCTCTAAGGAGGGCCGGAACATCGTAAGACTCCACATTTGTTTCCACGGTAGGTCTCTTTATCACAATCTTCATATCGGCAAACTCAGGGAGAGCTGCCAAGGGTTCGGGTTCTAGCTCAGAAGGAGATTCAAAGTCCTCCACCACATAAGGGTGGTGAAGGTTCACTCCTAAAGGTGGATCCTGTAGAGGATTGGGTTTTCTTGGAGGGTTTCTTGTTTTTCTGAGATCTAGGCATGGTTATACTAAGATTTGAAAGAAAAGAAAACCTAGGGTTTGAAAATGCACAAGATTTCAACAAAAACAACCTAGTGAACAACAATCTTAAGTCTTAGATCATCACAACCTAGAGAACATGAAAATCCAATACTTAGCAAGGACTTCACCCTAGTAGCCGCAACTTCAGAACTCCGAGGAATAGTAGGCTGGTTATTCCTGATTTTCCATCCGGAGGACTGGCTAGGGTGCACAACCAACAATCATAGGTACCTCACCAACTCACATACTACTCATACTTAATCCTCTTAACCCTTACACAACTTAACTGAAAATTAACCTATAAGGTTCTAAACTGAAATCCAATACACGTCCTAAGCCAGCTACTCATGTCTTAGAAGAACTTAGGCTCTGATACCATTTTTGTCACAAACAAAACCAGAAATTCCCAATTTCTGAGATTCCTGATTTATTTGTAACCTACACCCCGTATTTCTACAAGTGTGGATAATGCTGGTCAAAACATAAGCAGAAGGCTAAAAGCAGTTCCAGTAAGATATAAGTAACTATTACCACCAAAACTAAAATAAATGAAATCTAAGTAGTAAACGTCTACGCCTAGACTAGTACAATAATTCTACAAGAGTGCGCGACCCAATCCAGTCTCTCTCTCCGAATCTAAGCTTCTGAACCTGAAATATAAACAACGAACATAACCTGGAAGCCAGAATGACTAAATTTTCGATGAAGTATTGATAAGTGTGTAACACTTATACTTTTTGACCTATTACTGCTACTTTTTAGTCTTAGAAATATGATAATGTGAATGAATTAATGCATTTTTGCTGTTTTGCAGGTCCGTCAAAGATAAGGAGAAAGTGGGCCTAAACGGGCCACTAAAGCTTCAATTTGGATCAAGCTTCATGGCTCATGAGAGGGGATGCTTAAAGTCCAATTCGAAAGCCCAAGTACACCTTGAAGTCCATGGAGTAAACCTGCGGAGGAAGCCCAATTCAAAAGCCCAAGGATCAAGTCCAAGTGCTGCCCAGAAGAAAGCCCAGGGTATACAGACGATCAATCGCACCTGGGTCGATCTTGCTGCGATCGAGCGCACATATGGGATCGATCGCAGATGTGGTGCGATCGAGCGCACACGCACAGTAGCAGTTTCATTCTTGATCAGGAGTCTTAGTTCGTTTGTGATTTGTCTTCTATTTTCTTTTTGGATAATTATTAGATTGCGAAAACATGTAATATAAGACTATGTGGTCATATAGATTATGATGAACAGATTGGAGTTTGAATTGAATTAGGATTTGTGAGAAATCTTTGTTCTTCACACAGTTCTTCGTGTTTCGTGCTTGCTGGGGCGTATGCTATGCATGGCGATGATCTTTTACAACCTTGTTGAAGATTAGATGACTATGAGTGGCTAAACTCCCTTGTGGAGTGTTGATGTAACTTCTAACCTTATTATTATAGTTTAATTTCATGGGTTTTTAAGTTCTTTAATTCACTGTTTGTTGATTGCATAATTAAAAGGATTCGTTGAATGAGATTTTATTGTTTAATAATCAAACCTAATAGAATGATTGGCCATTAGTTTTGTTAGGATTGAACCCAAAGTATTCCTATTTTCTGTGATTATAGGAATCCTAATCATGCAATAGTGCTTAATGAAATGATGAGTATGATAGGATTTCATAGGCCATGCCTAGGGAAGATGGGTTGTACTACAAGTAGATTAGTTAGTGTAGGTAGACAATCTGTGCCAACCAAAGATGGGTTACAGTTATCCCATATGATAGTGTAATTTATCCCTAAGAATTTGATAGCTTATGCCTAGAGAAATCGAAAGATAGGCTATGCTTATTCTTAGCATAGTACCTTTTTGGGATGTTGTGTGTTCTTGTAGCCACATAAATCTGTTTTTAGACAGTGAATTAATGCCTAGGAATTCAAGAGATTGCCATAATAAAAAGGGTTAGAAGGATCATCAAGATTGTTGTTTTTCTCATTAATTTAATCCACTTACTTTAGTTTAAATTAGTTTACTTTAATTTTTAGATTAAGATCCAAATTTTTCCTTTCTTTTTCTAATTACTTTTAGATAGATTTAATCTGATAATTTAACAAACTAAACCCCTTCAGTCCTTGAGGTTCGACACCCTCAAAATAGCCCTATCCTACAAGGATTCGTTCTATTGCGAGTGGGTATTATTGCACACATCAGTTTTTGGCGCCGTTGCCGGGGACTGGTTTACGATTTAGATTTCTAATTTTGTTAGATTAGGTCTATTTGAATTTGTTATATTTTAGTTTAGATTTTTTTATTTTTATAATTCTTTTTCCGGCTACGTGTGTTGTCTGTTTCAGGTTCTATGTGCACAGACGATCGAGCGCAGGATTATGATCGAGCACATAAGTACGATCGAGCGACGGTTCTGCAAAACTACCCAGAGTTGCTTAAAATTTCTTCCAACAGCCACCACAGCTAGGTAGTTATTTTTCTTCTATTTTTTTACGACTTTTTTAATTACTGGTGTATGTTTCGTAGGTGATCCTTGGCCGATCACTTTTATCTTGCAACTAAGAATTAGCACGGACTCCTAGAAAGAACCAAAAGGACTCTAACTTGGTAGGAAGACATATATTAGAACCAATGGAACCAGCCGCAGAAGAAAGGCTAGTGCTGCTTGGGGATTACTATATCCCTAATACATACACCTCTTCTTCATGCATTCAGTTGCCGCAAGTTGCGACAACTCACTATGAGATTAAGTCCAACATCATACAAATGGTACCGTCTTATTTTGAACTTAATAATGAGGATCCTTACAAGCACCTCGATGAGTTCCTCAAAATCTGCTCTAGTATCAAATTGCAGAATTTTTCCGAGGATGCTTTAAGGATGCGGCTATTCCCCTTTTCACTTATGGATAAAGCCAAGCATTGGCTGAATTCCTTGGGGGAAAATACTATCACCACATAGGCTCAATTGCAACATGAGTTTCTTAAAAATTATTCCCCATAGGAAAGACCAACCAAATTAGGAGAGCTATCACTAGCTTCTCCCAAGTGGAAGGGGAGACATTTCATGAGAGTTGAGAAAGACTAAAGGACTTACTTAGGATGTGCCCACACCATCAAATTCCTATGTGGCAGCTCGTACAATGATTTTATGACAGTTTAAGTGAACCACATAGGCAGATGGTGGATGACTCATGTGGTGGCACTTTTATGCTAGAAAGCGAGAATGAAGCATGGACTCTCTTCAAGAATCTATGTGAAAATTCAGTACAACATGCTTCTTCTTGTAGGAGGGCACCGGCCCTTAAGGCCCCTAAGGCTGAAAGTCTTTTTGAGGTGACTAGTTCATCAGATGTGACTAGTTAGGTGGATGCATTATAACGAAAGCTAGACCAGATTATGGCAGTTGGCTTTGCCCTCATTACTCCACCTCACATATCCATCCTGATTGAACCATGTGCTTTATGTTATAGTCCCTCACACCATACTAGCGATTGTCCTTACTCGAGACAGTTTTCTTACATATCTCATGAGAATGTCAATGCTGCCTTCTCCAGACCGGATAGCGATCCATACACTAATACTTACAACCCGGGATGGAGGAACCATCCGAATTTTTCATGGCGAGCCCAAGTGCCTAAAAATTCAGCTCCATCATACGGTATGCAACCTCATGTTCAACCATATCCTAATCAATCTTACCAACAATCTACCAACTATAGGCCTGCCCAGCAGCACAACCAGTCAGCTCCACCTCCTCCTAAGAATACCACCTTTGAGAAAAAGGTATTGGCTGTACTTAGCAACTTTGAGTCAGCAACTCAGTTGTTGAACTCCCATTCTCAATCCATAGCTAAGTTAGAAACCCAAGTTGGGTAGATAGCTAATGAACTCAATAGAAGAGAGGATGGGAAGCTTCCTAGTCAGCCAGTGGCCAATCATAAAGGGCAATTCTTAGTTGAGGGGACCACTTCTAGAACCTCTAGCCATTAGCAGCTACATGCCATTAACACTTTGAGAAGTGGGCGATTGATTGAAAATAGGGTAGATGAGGAAAAGATTGAGACAGTTGATGAAGCCCCTAAGGGGTCAACTAACAAAAGAGGGAGTGATGAAAATAGGGCAACTCTAGCCATGAGTAGTGACATGCCATTGAAAATCCTAAGGGGTCAACTAACCAAAGAGGGAGTGATGAAGACCTTTCTCCTATCACTCCAGCTCCTGAAATACCATATCAGCCTCGTGCTCCCTTTCCTCAAAGACTTAAGGAGCCTTCTTACTTTGGGAAACAAGGAGAGAAGATCAAAGACACGATGGAGATCTTTAAACAAGTTAAAATAAATCTTCCTCTCCTTGATGCTATACCGCAGATTCCCTCATATGCCAAGTTCTTGAAGGACCTCTGTACCCAAAAGCGTAAAACTAGGAGTCATAATCCACAGAAGGTCCAACTCACCGAGAAAGATAGCTCCCTCATTCAGCACGACATTGCACCCAAGTTTAAGGATCCTAGAGCTCCTACCATCTCTTGTCTTATAGGAGACCACGAGATCAATAGAGCTCTCCTTGACTTGGGAGCGAGTGTGAACTTGCTTCCTTACTCGATGTACTTGCAACTTGCCTTAGCAGAGTTAAAGCCCACGGTTGTCTTGCAGCTAGCAGATAGATCTCTTAAGAAACCGCATGGCATCGTTAAAGATGTGATTATACGAGTGGATAAGTTCTACTTCCCGGTAGACTTTA
>JAUPMG010022519.1:0-15073 GCA_031762675.1 Pachysandra terminalis | reverse complement strand
AGAGAATTATGTCATATTATGATACATGGATGAGATGAAGTATGATATGAGAATGTATCATTCAAATGCCCTACATGGTATGCTCAATCAATTTAATGCAATGAGTATGCAATGTTATGACCTAAGCTAATATCTCATGTTAAGTGACCCTCATCCTATTTCACTATCACGAATCAATTCGGGACATAATGAACATAATCCCATTACATCTAATAATCCTCCATGGAAACATAAACATAAGGTTCTAATCCAAGAAAAGCATAATCATAAGGTCTAAACGGTAAAGAAATAAATGGCATCCCCTAGTCCTTATCCATCCTCATCACACCTCATCCTATAAGACGAAAATTCGTGTGTGGTTGGAATGCCCAGTAAGTGACATATCTGTCACCATAAAACACTGTTAGCGAAGACTCAAATACAACAAATAGAAAAGTACAAAAATGGGAGAATTATGTCATATTATGATACATGGATGAGATGAAGTATGATCTGAGAATGTATCATTCAAATGCCCTACCTGGTATGAGAATGAGAATGGTATGCTCAAACAATTTAATGCAATGAATATGCAATGTTATGAACCAAGCTAATGTCTTATGTTAAGTGACCCTCATCCTACTTCACTATCACGAATCAATTCAGGACATAAGTCACCAAGAGTAGCCGGAATACCCCTCCCTTTGTTCCAGGCACTATGGTACGAAGTTAATGGGTGCTGAACCCAAGGTCTAGCCAACCTCATAGGAACCTCGCAAGGAACCTATATTTATTTAAATGGGAAATTAACCCATAGGTATAGTCAACCTCAAAGGAACCTCGCAAGGAATCCTTATTTAAATGGGGGTTTCAACCCATAGGTATAGTCAACGACAAAGGAACCTCGCAAGGAATCCTTACTTATTTAAATGGGGATTTCAACCCATAGGTATAGTCAACGACAAAGGAACCTCGCAAGGAATCCTTATTGGTTTCACCTCTCGGACTCACTTAACAATTCACTTCGATCTACTATGCATGAAATTATTACTTTAGGATTCTAATGATAATCCCCATCAAAAACTGTCCACACGTCCATACATGCAGATAATCTGTCGGAAACCATCATAAGTATCCTAACCAGTGTACAAACCATACCCAACTAATCCCAAATCTAGGATAACTTCACCAAGTTTATATGGAACCAATAATTAAACAACTGGAGTCAAAACCCCAACACATATATTTGGTCGGCAGGGCTAGGGTGTGCCGTGGAAACCAAAGTAGGTCCCCCACAGGTGAGTCTAAGTCCATTGAAATTCTCTTGATCTCATTAGACCAAATCCAATCTTATTTAGTTTATAAAATCCCTCCCAACAACATGAGTTTTACAAAATGTGCCCCTGTCGGCAGCCTGGTCGGTGTACCTGTGCTTGCTGACAGGGTCAAATGTCTATGTTTTTCCAAAATTAAGGTCCCTGTCGGCAGCCTAGTCGGTGGACCGGTGCCTGCAGACGGGTCACAAAACAGAATCCCAGAAATGATCCAAAAGCCAAGAAATTGATGATCATTCAAACCGAAGTCACATAGAACAAGTATAAACATTTAAATCGCGAACAAATCAATCGAAATACACGAATCATCAATTAACACTAATCAAATGGATAAATCATGCATTTTAACATAATTCAAAAATCGGAAATCAACACAATGTTTCAAGCTGATCATATAGAAAATGGGACTTACTTCTCGATGTGCTGAGTTTCTAATCTGTAGCCTTTTCCTCTTCCCCTTTTCATCTCTTTCTTACTCTTTTCCTCTTCTTTTTCTCCACTGCAAAGGACGGCTAGGTTAGGTTCTAACCCTTTCTTCTCTTCTTAATCTCTCACACAAGAAACTCTCCTAAATTGAATTTCTGATGATATAGAGAGAGGAATATGGTAACTTCCCTTCCTTCTGTCACTCTTCCAACCCCACGACACCCACAATCCCACGCACTCTTCTTGCGTTCCAAATTTGAAAAACATTTTTGTAAATTTCAACTAATACCCATAATACAATCCTATTACTCTTAGACCCCCAAATTAGATATTTGTTAAGAAATTAACCCAATGCTGATAATTTAGCTTATAATCTAACACAATTAAATTCAAAAAACTAGCAATTAATTTTATATATTTTTTTTTATCATTTTGATTATTTAGAAATATTATTTTATTGGATTTAGGTCATTACAACCTACCTCCCTTAAAATAATTTCGTCCTCGAAATTACATACCTCAATCCGTGAAAAGTTGTGGATAGCGCTCCCGGATCTCGAATTCCAATTCCCATGACACTTCGGACTCGTCATGATGACTCCATTGAATCTTCACTAAAGGAATATTCTTGGTTCTCAAGACTTGCTCCTTCCTGTCCAAAATTCGCAACAGTTGCTCAACATACGATAGATCCTCACGAAGTTGCAATTGGTCCCAATCCAGCACATGCGACAGGTCAGGTTTGTACTTCCACAACAAGGACACATGACATACATCGCGCACTGTTGAAAACTGCGGAGGTAAGGCAACCTAATATTCCACACGTCCAATGAGTTCCAACACTTTGAAAGGTCCATTGTAGTGTAGAGCAAGCTTCCCCTTCTGGCCAAAACACATCACTCCCTTCATAGAAGAAACTTTCAAGAATATGTGATCACCAACCGTGAACTCTAAGTCCTTCATTGTCCGGTCTGCGTAACTTGTCTGCCTGCTCTATGCTGCTTTCAATCTCTTTCTCGGATCAATTTCACCTTAGCAGTAGTCAATTGGATAAGTTTTGGTCCAAGGATATTTCCCTCTCCAACCTCGATCCAACAAACGACATGGTCTACCATATAACGCCTTAAACTGAGCCATACCAATGCTCGAATAATAGCTGTTATTATAAGAAAATTCCATCAAAGGTAGATGTTCTCCCCAACTACCACCAAAGTCCATAACGGATGCCCCTAACATGTCTTCCAGCACCTGGTTCACTCTCTAAGTCTGTTCTTCTGTTTGCCGATGATAAGTTGTGCTAAAGTCTAACTGTGTGCCCAAGGCTTTATGTAGACTCTCCCAGAATCTAGACGTGAAAAGAGAACCACGGTCTGAGGCAATACTAACTGGAACACCATGTAATCGCACAATCTCTCTAACATATAATCTAGTAATCTCCTCTGCCGAAGCTGAAACTCTCACAGGAACGAAATGAGCTGATTTGGTTAACCGATCTATGATCACCCAAATCAAGTCAAAACTACCTCTAGTTTGGGCAAACCAACTACAAAGTCCATAGTGATATGTTCCCATTTCCACTCGGATATGGGTAAAGGCTGTAACAATCCTGTTGATCTCATATGCTTTGCCTTTACCTGCTGACACATGAGGCATCATGCTACGAATTGTGCAATCTCTCTCTTCATGCCTGCCCACCAGAAGCACATATGCAAGTCACGATACATCTTAGTACTCCCAGGATGTATGAAGTACCGCGACTTGTGCGACTCCTCCAGAATCTCCCTCCAAATCTCCTGATCGTCCCACACACAAAGACGATCCCGGTATCTAATCAGTTCATCCGAGTGCATTGCCCAATCTGGCTTCCCGTCGTCTGCTGCTATCAACTGAAGCTCCTGATCGATTTTCTGACTAGCCGCAATACGATGCTCCAAAGAAGGCCTAGCAACCAAACTAAAAAGAAAACCTCACCTCTACTGATCCACTGATTGCACACCTAGACCTGCTATAGTCTCAAGTAGAATCCACTCCTGACACATCAACTGAGCTAACACCCCTCGTGGTCTACGACTTAACGCATCTGCTACAACATTTGCCTTCCCAGGATGATAGTGAAGGGTAGATATGTAATCGTTTACCAACTCCAACCATCTCCTATGGCACATGTTCAGATCCTTATGAGTAAAGATATACTTCAGACTCTTGTGGTCCGAAAATAACCCAAACTCCTCTTCGTACAGATAGTGTCTTCACAGCTTTAGGGAGAACACAACTGCAACCAACTCAAGATCATGAGTGGGATAGTTACACTCATGAGTCATAAGCTGTTGTGTTGCATATGCGACTACTCTTCCGTTCTATATAAGAACTGCACCCAAGCTTTGCAAAGATGCATCCGTGTATACCTCCATCTTCTGTCCAGCGACAGGAATCACTAACACTAGCGCCGAAGTCAATATTTTCTTTAATTCCTTGAATGCTAATTCACACTGCTCATCCCAGTCGAATCTCACCTCCTTTCTGGTCAAGTAGGTCAATGGTGCTACAATCGTAGAGAATCCCTCTATGAATCTCCAATAGTAACCTGCTAGACCAAGAAAACACCTGATCTTAGATACATTCTTCGATCGCTCCCTACCAAGAACCGCATCCACCTAAGTCGAATCCACGAGATACCACTCGTGGAAACTACATGAACAAGGAATCTGACCTCATATCTCCAGAAGTCGCACTTCTCGAGCTTGGCATACAACTGATGGTCATAAAGTGTCTGTAATACAATCCTGAGGTGCTCCTCATGCTCCTCTCTGAACCTTGAATTAAATCAGAATAACAACCACAAAGATGACCACAAACTGAACACCCTATGCATAGATCCATGAAAGCTGCCGGCACATTCGTTAACCCGAATGGCATCGCTACAAACTCGTAATGCCCATAATGAGTACAAAGGCCATCTTCTCGATACCCTCACCCCTAATTTGCAGCTGGTGGTATCCTAATCTCAGGTTTATCTTTGAAAAGAACTACTCTCAACTGGTCAAACAAGTCGTTAATCCTAGGCAATGAATACTTGTTCTTCACGGTCATCCGGTTCAACTGCTTATAATTAACACAAAGGCAAAGTGACCCATCCTTCTTCTTCACAAATAATATTGGTGCACCCCACGGAGATGTACTTGGTCTGATGAAACCAAGCAATATCAATCCGTCCAACTACTCCTTCAACTCGCGTAACGTTTTCGGAGCCATTCGATAAGTCGCTAGAGATATAGGAGATGTGCTTGGCACTAACTCTATGCAGAAGTCTACCTCATTTTCAGGCGGCAAACTTGGAATCTCTTGGAAAATAACACTGTATTCCCAGATTGTGGGAGTCTCCTCCAAAGACAACTTCTGTCCCACATCCGCTGCACACAAAAAATCCATCTTGTAGTCGTCCTTCTGACTCCCAAGTCAGATGTCTACCCTCAGGAAGATTAAACACCACAGACTTCTCGAAGCAATTATCGTTGGCATGATTGGCGGCGAGCCAATCCATACTGAGAATCACATCGAAATCTATCATGTCTAACACCACAAGATCAACCTCTAAATTTAGGTCACCTACTCCCACTACACAAGCGTGCCATACTCAGTGTAGAGTAGCGATCCCTCCTACTGAATTGACTACACACAAAGGACTCTCCAAGCCACTAGGTTGTAAGCCCAAGAACAACATGAAGCTACATGCTATGAATGAATGAGATGCTCTTGAATCAAATAGAACATGGGCTAGAGTATGGAAAAGTGAAGAGTACCTTCCACCACCGCGTTAGATGCACGATCGTCCATAAGAGTTGAAGTGTCCGCCATAGCATTGGCCCAGGCACTCTGCACTAACTCTGAATGTGGCCCTACTTACAGCAGTTGAAACATACTCTCGTATCATGTTGACGAAACTGTTGCTGCTGTGATAGTAGTGGATGTCTCTGTGCATCTCGCGCCATAGGTGCTGCTTTATCTACAGGTGGTGTCCTAGTCGATCTGTCATCATTTCGCTGTCGTTTATCAATAGTATGCCTCTACTGGTAAGGCTTATACCGTCCCTAGTCCTGCATAGATTGACTTTTCTACAAAGTGGTCCGATCCAGGTCCCGCTCGACATGACGTGCACACTTAAGAACCTCAGAGTAGGTCCCGAGTCTCTTTGGTACAACCTTAGACCGCACAACTGGTCTCAAAACCTCCTCGAACTTAGTGGATTTATTCGCATCATTCTCTTTTATGTGTGGCGCATATCTCGACATCATCGTAAATTGAGCCTCATACTGTGCAACTGTGAGTGAGCCCTGTTCCAATCTCATGAGCTTGGAATCCATCTGACGCCTGTAGCTGCTCGGAAGATAATTGTCAAGGAAATGACTCCGGAACATCTCTCAAGTCATCATCACATCTAAGTTCCTCTCCACCATGTTCCACTAGTGGAGTGCCTCACCCATCAGCATGAACGTGGCCAAGGACACCCTTTGGTCATCAGGACATCCCATCGTCTTGAACACTCGCTCTACGTCCAGCAACCAGTCCTGAGCCTGGTACAGCTCACTCCAGCCCTCAACATTTGGTGGAGTAAGCTTCTTGAACTTCTCCAACCACACCATTGAAGTCCCCATAACCTGCCTCTCCATCTAATCCTGTTGTAGAGCCGCCATGTCCCCCAGAATCTAGTAAACACTGGTTAACTGTGGATCAGTGTCGACCCAGGCCCCAGAAGACGATCCCTCACTAGCAGCTACTCTCCTCGTTCCGGCCATCTACAAACCCAAAGGAAAACATTAAATCCTCTAATCCACCCCTTCATATCTTAATAATCATACAAGTAGACTATCATACAATTATAGCAAACAAGCATGTTATCAAACAACAATCAGCAAACAATTCATAGTTCAAGTTTCTATGTTTCTCCTTCCAGCTTTAGATTTCTATGTGATCCCTAGGTTCACTACTCTTCTAATCCTAAACCAACTTAGATTGAAAACCTTTGCTCTGATACTAATCTGTCACACCCCAAAACCCGCGGCACAAATCCCTATGCGGGTAGCATGGATCTCGAGGTGTGACATTCGGATTCCAACCATGGAACACGGATCACCGTATCATTCATAAAGTAAATAAAAGCAGTAAAGACTAACTTTATTAAGCCATCAGAGTGAGGAAGCAAAATAAAATAAGGTACATAGAATCTATGACTTCAGAAGAGCCATAAACCTCAACATAAAACAAAGTGATCTAAAAATGAACATAATCCCATTACATCTCATAATCCTCCATGGAAACATAAACATAAGGTTCTAATCCAAGAAAAGCATAATCATAAGGTCTAAACGGTAAGGAAATAAACAACATCGCCTAGTCCTTATCCATCCTCATCACACCTCATCCGGCAAGACGAAAATTTGCATAAGCTTGGAATGCTCAGTAAGTGACATATCTGTCACCAATCCTTATAAAATACTGTTAGCAAAGAATAGAATACAACAAATAGAAATGTACAGAAATGAGAGAATTATGTCATAATATAATACGTGGTTCAGATGAAGTATGATATGAGAATGTATCATTCAAATGCCCTAAATGGTATGCTTAATCAATTTAATGCAATGAATATGCAATGTTATGAAGCAATATAATGTCTCATGTTAAGTGACCCTCATCCTACTTCACTATCACGAATAAATTCGGGACATAGGTCACCAGGAGTAGCTGGAATACCCCTCTCTTCGTTCCGGGTGCTATGATATGAAGGCCACCACTTCCTTATTTAATGGGTGCTGAATCCAAGGTCTACCCAACCTTATAGGAATCTCGAAAGGAACCTATACTTATTTAAATGGGAAATTAACCCATAGGTATAGTCAACCTCAAAAGAACCTCGCAAGGAATCCTTATTTAAATGGGGATTTGAACCCACAAGTATAGTCAACCTCAAAGGAACCTCGCAATGAATCTTTATAGTTGTGTAACGGCCTAAACCACCTTTTGGTTATTTAATTATATTTATTTCCTTGTTGTGAATCTATCCTCCGAATTGATTGCCAATCGGACTAGATCCGACCATGCGATTGTGCTTGTGATGATTTTGTGGTCCTTGTGTGTTGTACAGTAGTTTAACCTTGATGTCTTGAGCTAATGGCATTGTGGTAATTTAAAATCTTTGATGAGGTGTATGGTTGAGATTGAGTAGTTATTTTTGAATGGCTTGGATGTTAGTGGTTAAACTTTGAGGGTTGAGATTGAGTTGTTATTCTTTGATGGCCTGGATTGTGCCACTTGGCATGGGTAACTTGCATGGAAAGCTTGAGAGAAAATTTCATTTTGGTTTTGCTTTATTTGGTTGCTTGGTTTGGAGGCTTGGAGAAGAAGGAACTTGCTTGTGTTGATTTCATTATGGATTATTGCTTGATTCAATTTAAGTAAGTATAAATTCATGAATGTATTTCGGTGCATCTTAGTTTCCTCTACATTTGCATATAATTCTTGCTTATGTTTTTGTTGAATGTAAATAGTTTAGATTGAATGTTAGATTGTATTTATTTGTATGCTTCCTTGCTTGAAATTTACATATGTTCACTTCCATGTCTTGATGTGTTGAGAGACCTAAATTTCCAGAGAAAAGCCCTGAATTTTGTCCTGTTCGCGACGTTCAGCGGCCTCCTCGACGTGCCAAACACGTCGCTGAACATTTTCTAGGCGAAGGGCAGACTCCTCGGTGAACCTAATAGGCCGCCGAGTATGAACAGTTTGAAGAGGTCACCGAGGACCAGTTTGGTTCGCCGAAATGTACCTCGGTGCGCCGAAGAGGTCGCCGAGAAATGATCCCCTGATTTTGTCACCGAATCTCAGAGAGGTTCGCCGAGCCAAGCTTCGGTGCGCCGAAAGGTACGTCGAAGGGGTCGCCGAGGTGGGTTTCGGTGCGCCGAGGACCTCGCCGAACCTAATTATTCAAGTAACACTTTGATGTTTGTGAGGTAATACATATTGGCATACATTGTGATTTGAAACTATGATATATGCTCACATGTATGAATGATGGTAGAGATGATGGTTTGAAAATCTTGAACAAGTGGAATGCCATGTGGAGTTATATGGAGATACTTTAAGTGAATGCTGTAGATTATTATATTGCACCATGTACACTACAAGATGTATGTTTAGTTAATGTGCACTCTTCAAAACACTTCATGGACTCTAGACCACAGTGGTCTAAGAGTATGACCCTGTAACCCGAGACCTCACGATTGCGTCTCGAGGATTGAAATGAGAGTGATATGTATCCACATCTAGTGAGGAGACTGGTGGGACCGAGTTGAGGGAGTAGCTAACCCAACACACTCTCCTTTGCCTAGGGGTATTAGACCGAAGGAGCAGAGATGGACCTCTGTAGATTAGTCAAGTATTATGTTTTCCAGAGGGATACCGTAGGTGGCTTCAAGTCTCGGTCTACGTATCACTGATAAAAAATAAGTGGGGGGATTGTGCCTCAAAGGTTGAAAGCCCTTAAAACTATGTTGTACACATAGAACAACCCTATTCCTTAGACCGTTACGATGAGGGGATGATTTCAGATTACTGGAATACCCTAGGGCGAATTCAGGTTGCTGTGACACCCCTAATAGAGGCTGGATCAGGAGGAAACACACCAAATTGACACTCTACCAGAGTTTGCATTTGCACAACACATTTAGATTGTTTGCTAGATCATCTTAGTGATTTCTATAACTTAGGTGCACAACATCACATTGTAAATTAATCTACCTCATGCATTGCATTTGTTGTGTTTACCTTATTGCTTGAGCTTGGATTATTGTACTTGTTTAGACTCTAGGATTTACCTTATGCATTCATGAATTTATTTCTTACTGGATTTATAGCTCATTATTTTTAGCAACCGTTCAGGAAACTTAGAAGGAACCGTCGCTGGCGAGATTTTTACGGGAGAAGAATTGATCGAAGAAGAAGTCGAATTTTACTCGCTCTAGTGATCTTTCCTTGTAATGTTTTAAACATATTTTTGTAATACTCTGATATATCTTTGGTTTTGATTCTTTTTAGGAGGATACTTAGGGTAGTATCTTCATGTTATGATATGATTTGAAACCTAGAACGGTATTTTGATTTCATCTGTTTTTCATTGATGTAATTATGTATATAACTCTTTTATTTCTCTTGTGAATGAAATTCATTCATTTTTGCTATTGCTTTTTAATCAACTACCACTCTCCTTCCGAGGAAGTGAAGGTCACTATCTGGACCCTGCTGGGCCCTAGAGGTCTAATGGGTTCGGGACATGACAAGTTGTCACCTCTTGGGCTCACTTAACAATGCACTTCGATCTAGTATGAATGAAATTATTACTTTAAGATTCTAATGATAATCCCTATCAGAAACCATCCACGTGTCCATACATGCAGATAATCTGTTGAAAACCATCATAAGTATCCTAACCAGTGTACAAACCATACCCAACCAATCCCAAATCTAATACAACTTCACCAAGTGTCTATGGTACCAATCACTAAACAACTGGAGTCAAAAGCCTAACACATATATTTGGTCGGCAGTGTCATGAACCAAACCAGACAATCCCAGTTCTAAAATTTTCAGGGGTTATTCGTAACTCTCACCCCATATCGCTATGGGTGTGGAAGCAGTAGTCAAGCATAAGCGGAAGTGATTAACAATTCTAGTAAGATATAGGTAACATAAACATAAAAACCAATCTATTACAGATTAATGAAAGGGCGTTCTAAATGGAGCGTCTGTGCTCTCGAGTTCGCCCTCTCCAAGGATGCTATCCTGGCCTCAATGGAGGGTCTGCTTCTAGGGACAAAGTCTGGTCCCGGTGCTGCCGAAGTGGAAGCTCAATGAGGCTGGTCTGCCTGCTCCTGCTGATGTTCATCTCCATGTTGCTCCTGCTGATGTTCATGCTGGGGCTGCTTCTTCTGTTGCTGGTCCTACGACTGTTGCTGCGGTAGCTGACGAAACTCGTGCGCATATCGGGGAAGTTTCATCAAAGAGAGGTTGGTGAAGGTGAAGGACCTCTCAATCAAAATCTTGTCGGGCTGGCCCGGCTTAATTGTCCACTTCTTGGCTACAGCACACATCAAACAGGGAAAAGGCAAGTAGCCCTTCCGCGAAAACCTGAAAAATCTGGCGATATGTCCAATCACTAGGGAGGGAAGTCAGAGACACTGCCCAGTCACCACCATCGAAAGTACTTGAGCCATAAAAGGGGTGAACTTGCTGGTAATGTCAGTGAGGGGGTAAACACAATAGAGAAAAATGGAGTGCAGGATCCGGTAGGCAGGATGAAGCTTGGTGGCAGTGAGGGCATTGCTATTCTTCCATGCGGTATTGTAGCCACATAGAATAGTGGTCACCTCGGGGCGATTGGAGAAAGGGAGAACTGGGATAGAGCTAAGTAAATTGTTCATACGGACCTTCAAAAGTGAGGAGACAAGCTGAAGGTCAAGGATGTGGGTTCCTTTGGGTGTGATGAATGTGATAGAGGAGGCCTTGATGTCGGGCACTGTGATGTACACGTACATGTCCCGGGTAAGAGTCTCGGAAGCCTAACTGCCCCAATTCAAAATAGGTTCCCAACCTATGGCGTGAAGGAGGGCTGGAACACCGTAGGATTCCACATGTAGGGCCACAGTGGGTCTCTCAATCAATATACTCATATCGGAAAACTCTGAGACAATTGCCGGGGGTTCGGGTTCTGGCTCATAAGGAGCATCAATTTCTTCCTCTTCATAAGGGTCAGGTGAAGGTGCCTTACTAGAGGTGGATGCTCCACGGTTTTGGCTCTGTTAGTGGATTTCCGCTCTTTAGGCATGGTTATGCAACGTCTTGAAGGAAATGAAAATCTAGGGTTTGAAAATATGAAAGATTTCAACAATTTAAGGAAATGGAAAGAGGGAAAGAGATTACCATACTTGGAAAGGAGCTTGGAGGGCTTGAATTATTGAAGAATAGGGTTAGAAGGAGTTGAAAGAGACAACCAAGAGAGAAAGAGGAGAAGAAATGAATAAAACAACCAAAAACACATTATATATGGCTCGGTTAGGGCTTCGGCCCGACGTTCGGCAGGCCTAACAGGTCGCCGAACAAGTCACCGAAGCTAACCAAAGGTCTAAAATTAAAAATTTCAAAATACACATTTTTCTCATAATTTTAGAAGCCATTCCATCACATCAAATCACTCCAACAATGAAAATCTTAAAGAAAATAAATTGGGTGTGGTACCTGGCCCGAGTCAGGTATGAATAGTACCTGACCAAACTTAGACCCAACAACCAAACAAATACAAAAAGTAATAATATAATAGTAGTTTGTGAGATATAAATTACTTTTAATTTTACTAATCTTCTTATTTAAATATACAGGTTCAACTTTTGTAAATTTGTCAAATCTCCAGCCTAATGCATTTGCAACTACATTGGTTTTAAAATTTGAAAATTCATAGCAATGGTATTCTAAGTAATTTTAAATTAATTCAATCAACAATCATAAGTCTTAGATCATCATATCCTAGAGAACATGATAATCCAATACTTAGCAGAGACTTCACCCTAGTAGCCACTATTTCAGAACTCCCAGGAATAGTAGGCTAGTTACTCCTGATTGTCCATTTGGAGTACTGACTAGGGTGCACAAACAACAATCAACGTACCTTACTACTCACATCCTACTCATACTTAACCCCTTAACCCTTGCTCAACCTAATTGGAGGCTAACTTATAAGGTCCTAAACTGAGATCCTATACAAAACCTAAGCTAGTTACTTAAGTCTTAGAAGAACTTAGGCTCTGATACCATTTTGCCACGAACCAAACTAGAAATTCCAAATTTCAGAGATTTTCTGATTTATTTGCAACCGTCACCCCACATTTCTACGAGCATGGATAACAGTAATCAAAACATAAGAGGAAGTTACTAAATAGTTCTAGTAAGATACAAGTAACTAATACAATCTAAACCGAAAAACAGCCGAGACAAGGAAAATAAAGTTTACTTCTAGACTATACCAAAGATCCTACTAGAGTACGCTACCCAATCCAGTCTCTCTCTGCGCATCTAAGCTCCTGAACCTGAAATATAAACAACGTCCATAAGATGGAAGCCAGAATGAGTAAACCTTCGATGAAGTGTACTCACTCATGTTCCAATATTTTGAGAAAAGTGCAAAGGTGTATAATGTGTAATAAGAAATTTATGTGCAAGTGGTGAACAATGTGAGCATATAATTATAAATAAACACAGCATAAGTTTTCTCCCATCCTCACAGAGTATTACTCAGTGGCCAATAATCCTACAACTACATGCATAGATTTTTATAAGAGAATTAGGCAAAGTGCTTCATACAAGAGGCTCTCACACTATATTAACACAGAATATGCAATGCAAACGCTATATGGAAGGTGAAATATCGTAAGTTCCCACGTGGTCCCAATATCTATCTGGGTGTCCCAGCAACCTGAATTTGCACCAGGATGTTCCAGCAACCTGAAATTATCCTCCGTATGAACGGACTAAGGGATAGGATTATTCTATGTGTACAGCATAGTTTTAAGGGCTTTCAACCTAGGAGGCACAATCCCCCCACTTATTTTTTTATCATGGGCCCACGGCCAAAGCTCACATACATATGCCAATTTCTTCAGGGAATCTTACATATTCACAATCCAACAGAAATATAACATGGTCTCACTGTCTCCAAAGCTTACACCAACGTGCGGATCCTTGGGATAATTTACCATCTTCCAAGCACTACAACATTTAACGGCGGTTTCATTAACACCGCTGTCGTAAATACATAGGACGACGATTTAATAAAAACTACCGACACAGCCCTTCTGCGCGCTCTTGGCCCTTGGCCCGGGAAAATTGGCGGGAGAAACTAACCCTATATCGGCGGTTACTATAGGAACTGCCAAGATATGGTAATATAAGTCGACGGTTTTTGATAAACCATCGATCTAAGATTGGTACATAGACGGCGGTTTTAGATAACCGCCGATATATGGGTCAATGGCGGCGGTTTTTAAACAACTGCCAACATAGGGTTTTTACTTAGTCGCCCGACTCTAACCCTTCTCTTTTCTCCTCTCGCCTTCTTTCGTTTCCTTCGCCGTTGCCGTCGATTGTCGTCCCCATTGTTCTCATCGTCGTCGTCACTGCTGCTGCTTTCCCTTGTCACCGTCGTCGTCAATATCTGCTACTATTCGTCGCCATCAGCAAATCGTTTCGTTTCTTAAGGTGGGTTTCTCTCTTAGATCTCTTTCACTAGCATAATCTTGAATCAAGAATCGAATTGCAGTTCTCCCATTTGTTATCAATTAGGATAAATCTAATGTGGACATCTAGAAAAAAAACGTAAATAGTTTTTGGTTTAAAGTGATAGATTTGTCAAACACAAGCCTTAGATTGCCAATCCATTACAGTTCAAGGGTCTAAACACCTCCAAAAAAGTTTCCTAATCTTATGCAAAAATTTTCTACAAGGGAGGGTTGTAAGTTGTAACCAAGACAACAAATACTTAAATGTCAAAAAAACAAATTATACAGAATTCCATTACCTAGTCCAGTTACTCCCCATTGAAGGCTTGATATGATAGAATCTACCAAGATAACAAATAATTAATGTCAAATAAATTTAAAGGCCAGTTCACTCAGCTTATTCTAAGTGGAATGTCTCTTCTACAGAGTTCTAAATATAACAGAATTATCACACAAGATGGCTAATAAGAAAGACTAAATCCTGATATTGATTCTTGCCACCAAAATAAAATGAAAAACACAAAAACAGAAAGACTAGAACATAACATGAATCCAATAGTTGATATAAATTAACAGGTTAAGATAAAAATTTAGAATGAAATAAATTCATAAGCATGCTCTTCTCAACATTGGATCACAGCAGATTTGTGAGATCTTTACGTCTGTTCTGACCCTTCCTAATTTTTGGCAACAAGTCATGAGATCACATGTATGGCAGATGTAATGCTATACATCTTGAGATCACATGTAGGCTGGAGTATGTGGAAAGCTAAAAAAATTAGGAAGGATACAACCAAAAAGAAAAATTGAGGGTGTTAAAACTTTGTTGGACGAGGCAGTAAGGAAAGCTTCACACACAGGTCAAGGGTATTGTTGCTTAGACAGAGAAGAGAGACATTGGGAGAGATGCAAATAGAAACAACGAGATAAACAAGAGAGATAGCGAGGGGGAGAGAGAGAGTTAGGGAGGAAGGGAGGGAGATATATATATATATATATATCTATATATATATA